>PVHT021183515.1:496510-507260 GCA_004024745.2 Catagonus wagneri
CACCCATATCCATAGATCCTTTTGTGCCTTGCTGATGGGTTACATCTATAGACCATCTAGAATCCCTTAATATTATTTTAGGGTTTTATTTGTCTTTTTTTTTTTTTTTTTTTTTTTGCCTTATCTAGAGCTGCACCCGCGGCATATGGAGGTTCCCAGGCTAGGAGTCTAACAGGAGCTGTAGCCGCCTGCCTTCTCCACAGCCACAGCAATGCGGGATCCGAGCCGCGTCTGCAACCTACACCACAGCTCACAGCAACGCCGGATCCTTAACCCACTGAGCAAGGCCAGGGATCGAACCCACAACCTCATGGTTCCTAGTCGGATTCGTTAATCACTGAGCCACGACAGAAACTCCTATTATTTTAGTTTTTAATCATTTTTAAGAACCACATAAATTCTATAGATCGTCTTGACAATGTGATGCATGTGTAGATAAACTCACACTTTTGCATAAAATTTCAGGCCCCATCGTCCCCTTGCAGTCTACATAGGGAGCCCAGATTATGAACATCTGCTTCTAAGGAGTGACATTCTTTGGCACCGTCTTAATGCCCGTTTTATTTACATGTTTCCGTGTCCACATACAGGTCGCCTAGTAGGACAATGCACCCCCAGGAGCAGAACCACATGGCAGAGGCTAAAGAGGAGGAAGTGAGCAGTGGCTGGCGGCTCCAGAAGCTGAAGCCCTGGACAGCTGACTTCCCATTAAAATGGGTTCCACCCTACCTGTCTCCTCGCCATCCTCCCGTCCCTTCATCCCATGACCTGTACCCGCCTCACCCCACCGTGTGCCATGCCGCGCTCCCCATGGGCTGGCTGGCTGGCTGGCTCCTGGGGAGCTGTGTTGAAGTAGGAGTTGTGCCTGCTGTGTCTTTTTGTGTGGAAAGATTGAGTCCATCCAGATATCAAGTCCATCCCCGCCCTTCTAAGGGAAGCTGGGATCAAGAGCTGGTCAGCTCGGACTTCAGACGTCTAAAATATTCCAGCATCGGTTCCCAAACCCTGCCTTCCCTCCCTACCGTTCCTGGTGAGAAACAGATGAAAGTTCATCTCCCCTCTTTCTCCCTTCTCCGCGTGTGTGGCCACTCCTAATAGTCTCTCCAGATTGCTCTGATCCTTGGAGAGCCAGGACCAAAGCAAGCCCCTCTCCCCTACCTGGCCAGGCTGGGTGCCTTCCAGTGACAGAGGGCAAAGGGTATGTCACCAGGATCAGAAGGAGGAGGGGATTACTGCCCTAAGAGAGCCAGAACTGTGCGCATTGTTTTCTGTATTGCCTTGCTTATTGATTGATTGATGAAATACGGTGTCTGTTACACAGCAGAAAATCTACTTCCATTTTTGAAGCATCCAGCCCCAGAATTTGTCTTCTTGCCCTCCCCCCCCACCCAGGGCACAGTGAATTAGTCGTCTTTGAAGTCACAGAAAACGGGGGACATTCTCTCCCCGTGCCCAAACACCTCCACTTCACCCAGATTTTCAATCAGAAGTGGGCCTGGAAACCACCAGCTAGTGAGGCTGTAAAGACACACAAATCAGCAGAGGCTCGACTGTCCCACAGAAGCTCTCCAAACCCTCCCGCCTCCCCTACCCCCTGGCACCAGCCCTCCCCCTCTCCTCCGTGGCGTGCACGGCGGGGATGGCCAGTTGGCTCCAGCCTCACCATCTCAGAACTAGACTTCTCATTTGCGGAGGTGCTGTCTTTTCAATTAACGCCACATACACGTTAGAGAGACACGTGAGGAGTTTACCAAAAACCCACGCTTGGTCCCCTCCCCGATTCATTCCAGCAGAATCTCTGGGTTAGAGCCTGGCACTGCTGTTTTTAGAAAGTCACCCGGATGATTCTACTGTGAGACCAGGGTTGAGAAGCCCTTCTAGTGTCTTCTCTCCTTTACCTCCTCCTCAAAGCCACATCCTTCTTCCTCTATTTCCCGCGGTTTCTTTGGCACCAAGAATAGGAAAAGGCCATTTAGGAATGATGACTTCTCTTCCCGTTCCTCCAGCCCCGAACCTTCCATCTCCGCCCCGTCCCCATCAGGTCAGCCTACCTGAACAGATCCCCGGAGAGCTGGTAAGTCCCACCAGTTGCACCCGGAGGCTGGTGCCTTCACCCAGCCTGAGGGCTGCTCTCAGGTGGCTTCCAGCTGTCCTCGGAGCAGAAACCTCCCATTGCCAGATTCCCTCTCCATTTGCCCCTCCCCCAGGTTCCCAGACTCCAACATTGGTGACATTTAGGTCTCCAAATCCCAATCCAGATGGGAAAGTCTGTGCCCAGTCTTTATAACCCAAGCCTTGGCCATTTCTGCAGAGCCACCTGAATTGACTGAAGGGCCACTGATAACAGAGGAAAGAGTCACGTTGCCCCAAGCCAGTCCTTTCCCCAAGAATCGGACCACATCCAAACCCCAGACGGCTAAGAAGAGACACCCGCACTTACAAGATCTCCACTGCTGAGTGTGAGTAAATATGTGTGTGTGTGTGTGTGTGTGTACACATGTGCACACACTATATAAATCTTAGAGAGGTGTGACTATATATTAAGTTCATAACGGGCCCGAGTGAATTCTGTGTTAGATATATACACAGAATGTTGTAACATCTGTGTAACTGTAACATCTGTTGTTAGATAAACCTCCCCATACACACACACACACACACACACACACACACACACACACACACCCCAACCTAAGGAAACCTGTGATGTGGGAAGAATTTTTTTGCTACCCTATCTCCCCATCTGAGGAGCCTCCCAGGGCAATTATCATGTCACCCACACCCCCAGCTGCCCAGCCTGACCCCCTCTCCGGCCCCACCCTCACCACCCACCCCGCCTCCCACCATATCCCTCATCACCAAGCCTTTTTTCCCCATTAGTCAGAATGTCCCTGCCCTAAGTCCCATCTCTCAGGGTCCTGCTCTCTGACAGGTGACAGTTTAGTCAGGGGATGCTAAAGAGCCGAGTGGTACCCCTCCCAGGTGACATGTACGTCTCAATAGGGGCTACAGAAAATGCCTTAATCCAGAGGAGTGGCTCTAATGGTGGAAATATCAGGCACATAGTGGGCCAGTAAAGGAGATTATTTTTGTATCAGAGGGGGGCTTTTCAGAGCTCCCCCCATCATATCTATGTCTAAAAATCAAGCCTTCGTTAGTGCATGAGCACAAGCAAGCACACTTAAACTATATCCACTTTCCACAGTTTTGAGACACCTCCCTTCTAGGGGCCCTATCTTTAAAAATGGAGAAAAGAAAAGGGGAAAAAAAGGACCAGCTAAATTGATTTAAATCTCACTGGGAAATGTAGCCTATTTCTCACTGGCTGCCAGCCATCTGGCCCACCCCACCCCGCTCCATCCCCTTCTGCTCCTTCTCACCGCCTCAGCCCATGGACGTGACTGCCCTCTCCGTGCCCTCCTCACCCACCTCCCTCCATGTATTTCCTCCCTTTCCTGTTCCCCCAGCGGGAATCGTGCTGTTTTTTTCGGTGTCGTCAGGACAAAGAGCAGGTCAAAAGCATGAGCATGCGTGTGTCACTTTGAAGAAAGGGAATCCAGGTATTCTGCTACAGTTTGGAGCAAACCCCAATGAAGGAAAGAGATGAAAGCTGGCTCTGCAGAGTGCCTTAAAAATGACTTTAATTTAGGAAATTCTGAGTCGTCAGTCTTTGGATGTTACATGAACAGATGTTGCATTTCACTTCTCTGGGATTAAAAAAAAATGTTAAATACAGTATGTATTCAACAATGACAACGAAGTATCTTTTCTCTTTTAATTTGGTCCTTAAAGATGCAGTACCCGGTTTTCCAAAAAGCTGGAGGAAGGTCCCAGGAACAAGGGCAGATGCAGGAGTCCTGCCCAGCCAGGAAAACCGGCAGACCAAGGCAGACTGCTGCAGTCAGAGTTGGTCCATAAGACAAGTCTAAGATGAGAAACAAGCTGGAGGACACTGAGTAAGGAGCAGAAAGGGGTCCTCACCTTTCTCCCGTCTCTAGGATGAGACACAGTCCTAGTCTGTGACTCCGTGCTGGCAAATTGGGGGAGAGAACATTCTAGAAATACGGAGGGCAAACCCGGCCCTTCCATCCCCTCCCACCATCTGTCCTCCCTGGAGTACCCTTCGACCCATTTCTGCTCCACTGTTTTCTAAACTATTTTCTTTTAGCTTAACACTTGCCACCCAAGGTCTGACTAAAACAAGATATTTGGAAGTATCTGAGCTCTCGAAGGCAGTTAGACTTCTGGGACGCTACCGGCTCTTCCTCAGAGCTAAATTTAAATGATCAGACCGCAGCTAGGCAAGAGGGGGAAGTGTAGTTGGGATGGAGATCCTGACCTGGATTCCAAAAACCCTTTGGAGGGGGCGGGAACCCAGCCCACAGATCCCCACTCTGCCTCTGCCCGTGGCCTCGCCCCAGAC
Organism: Catagonus wagneri; assembly: GCA_004024745.2. Classification (NCBI taxonomy): domain Eukaryota; kingdom Metazoa; phylum Chordata; class Mammalia; order Artiodactyla; family Tayassuidae; genus Catagonus; species Catagonus wagneri. Next base: position 500,934 of record PVHT021183515.1, read on the forward strand.
CTGCTTTTCTGCTTTGGAAGCCAATGACTATTGTAAGTGTTTGGTGGCATCCAGGTAACGCCTGTTCTCTCCATCGCGCCTTTTATTTAAATCTGCCGTGGCTATTTTGTTTTATTTTATTTTATATTATTTGCTTTCTAGGGCTGCACCTGCAGCATATGGAGGTTCCCAGGCTAGGGGTCTAATTGGAGCTGTAGCCACCAGCCTACACCACAGCAACGCGGGATCCGAGCCGCGTCTGCAACCACAGCTCACGGCAACACCATATTGTTAACCACTGAGCAAGGCCAGGGATCGAACCCACAACCTCATGGTTCCTAGTCGGATTCATTAACCGCTGCGCCAGGACAGGAACTCCTGCCATGGCTATACTAAATAAGAGATGTGACCGTTCTGTGGGGCCAGCAGTTTTAAGAGCGCTGGGAGTCACTAGTTCCACTAGTTCATATTCTCTCCCCACCACACACACACACAAGACCACCAACCACTCAATAGAGGAAGAACAAGAAAGAAAGGAAACCCACATGCTAACATAAAGAGTGGTTAACAGTGGCTTACACTCCCAGAAAAAAAAAAAAAAAATTCATCATACAAGTCGTGAGGCAAGGGCAGTACATATTGGAACGTATGCGTTTATAATCTAAGACCCCGCAGACACTCCCCAGCTCGGCCAAGCAGCACATGCTCGGTTCCTAGAGAGCAGGAAGTTCCTGGGCAGCGGCTCTGTAGACATGTTTTAGCAAAGGAGCCCCTGCGTCTTCTCCAGCAGAAACATGACCCGAGGCGTACGCTCTGGGAGATGGCGATTTGCACTTTTTCCCTCGAGCATTCGTTTTAAGAAATAAACAGGGCACTGGTGTCTGCGTGCGTGTGTAGACACCTGTCCCCTCCGCCATCCAAAAGCAGAGCAGGTCAGTGAACCCTTCCACTAACCGAAATGGCTTAAATCAAAGAAGCACTTACCTTAGGACACGTTTTGCTAACGGATGCACAGAATAAATGGAGATAAAACACAGATACTCCCGGACGCAGTTCAGAGGCGCGGTGTGAGGCCGAGATGCTGAGCGTAGTTCCTGGGGAAGGAGCCTGGAGGTGCCGCTCTGACCGCTCTGGTTGAGCGCTGCCTCTAGAAGCACTCCTGCAGAACAAACGCTGAACTTTCCCTTTTCACCTTTAAAGAAAAAAATCTGGAGTTCCCTGCTGGTCTACAGGGTTAAAGATCCAGCATTGTCACTGCAGCGGTTCAGGTTCCATTCCTGGCCCCCGGAACTTCCACCTGCCACGGGCACGGCCACACATACAAAAAGCCAAATTCCCTTCAGATTTCTTTGGGTCAGCAAAAACAGATACAAATGCAGGTCTTTCGCAAACGTGAGGTATTGCAGAATGAACTTACCAAAAACAGGGCGTGTCTGCTTTTTGATACTATACAGCTCGAATGTATGAATGAGGTTTGGGAAACAGAGTGACAGTTAAGGCAAATGGAAAATATAAGCAGTATTTCTTTCTCACTAAAAAAAAAAAAAAAAACAACCTGTAAAATTCTATGGTAAACTCTGCAATGGTTTGGAAAAGGAAAGAAGTTTTAAAAAATCAAACTGATTATATGTCTGTGTGTCTGTATATATACGTACAGTTATATGTATACGCATATTTGTGTGTGTGTGTATTTATGTATACGTATACAGACACACATACAATCAGTTTGTTTTTTAAAAATCAAACACACACTGAGGATTTGGGACGCAAATGCTATCAAATTGACTTGTGATGATTTTTATACACCTATAATTGTAATAAAATTCATTAAGCCAAAAAAATAAGTAAATAAATAAATTTAATTAAATTAAATCAAACACATCCTTTTTTCCTTTTCTAAACCATTACAGCATACACACACACACACACACACACACACACACACACACAGGCACACGTGTGCGCGTGTATATATACACCTATACACACAAATACACACACAGTTAAAAAATTGGGGAGAGCAAAGTTAGACTATTTAAACAAAAACTATATATTTATTGTTACCTCTGTGAAAACGGCATGACCTGCCTAATCAACCTGGCATGCAAATACGGTCATATTTCTTTGATCTTTCAAATGAATGACCTGAACTTTCCTACTTCCTGTTAGCAGAAAGGGCAAGAGTCCCTTCTTGAGCTTCCTCAGCCCACCCGCCCCCGATTTCTCAGGAACCCTGGATCCTGAACTCACCCCAAAGAGAGTCAAAACACCAAGCGGAAAGAGCGGGGTCACGTTAACCCATTCCTGCCCTCCCTTCCTCCTGCCTTTCCTTCCCGCTACCCGAGGAAAGACGTCCAAGATGCTCGGGACACAAGCTGTCCCCCGGTACAGCTATGAGTACCATGCTTGGCTCAGTCGCTGTTCTCAGAAGAAGCCAGCAGGGCTGGACTGGAGGCCCTTCCAGAATTAGGCCGACGCTGAGCTGAAATCCCCTTCCTCGCAAATTCCTAAGCCTCTGCATTACGCCCTGGTCAATGACCTGAGCCCCGTCCGGCGATTTCATAACGCGCCCCGCTTTGAGCTGGACCTGTGCCCCTTGCAGATCCCAAGGAGGAGGAGTTGGCTGTCACTCTTCATCTTAAAGAAAAGCCCAGCTTCCCTTTGCAATGTGATGCTCTTCTTCCATGCCCCCCTCCCCGAAAGCCCACCTTTGCATGAGCGAAGGAAATCACTGGACAGACCCACAGAGCAAAAAGATTTTTTCTCTTTTGTCTTTTTATCATATGGAAGTTCCCAGCATCGAGGTCTAATTGGAGCTATAGCTGCCGGCCTGCGCCACAGCCACAGCAACGCCAGATCTGAGCCACATCTGCAACCCACACCACAGCTCACGGCAACACCGGATCCTTAACCCACTGAGCAAGGCCAGGAATCGAACCCCCATCCTCGTGGATATCAGTCATGTTTGTTACTGCTGAGCCACAGCAGGAACTCCATGATTTGTTTTAATTCAACAAATATTTAAGTGACCAACATGTGCCAGACACTATTCTGGATGCTGGGCATTCCTCAGTGAACCAAACACAAAAATCCATCTATTCTGGAACTTCCATTCTGGTGGGAGGGAAGACAGACAAGAGGCAGAATAAATAAGGAAATTGTAGTGTGTTCAGTGGAGCAGTACTTTGGGAGTGGAAAAGGACAAGGAAGAGGGATCAAGATTTCTGAAAGATCCGGAGTTCCTGTTATGGCTCAGCAGTTAACTAACCCCACTAGCATCTCTGAGGACTCAGGTTCGATCTCTGGCCTCGTTCAGTAACTTAAGGATCCGGTGTTGCCGTGAGCTGTGGTGTAGGTCGCAGACACGGCCCAGATCCCACATTGCCATGGCTGTGGCGTAGGCCGGCAGCTACAGCTCTAATTCAGCCCCTAGCCTGGGAACTTCCATAGGCTGCGGGTTTGGCCCTAAAAAGACAAAAAAAAAAAAGAGTTCTAGAAGATCTGATTTTCTGTGCAGCCTCTGCACCAAGAAACAGCTATCAATTGCACTTACCAATAGCAACGGCAATGATAATTACGGCCTCTCCAGGCACCCCGTTTCATCTCTGCTTTAGCAGGTATCCTCATCCCTGTAAGTCTTGAGATCTACACTTCATACATTTCCAAGGCAGCCTTGGGTTCATTGTCTCCTATCCCAACCCACGAGGACTTCCTTTACTGCCACTGAGAGGGGTTGAATGGCTTTCCCAAGGTCGCAAGGCTGCTAAGCGTCAGAGTGAGAATTCCAATAAGGCTCTCTTGACTCCATTGGATGATTTTCTCCACGCGTTTGTAAAGAGCGCACAACATAAAGCCGGGAGATCCAAACTGGGACCCAGCATTGTGTCCTACTAGCTGCCCGAAACCTTGAAAAATTCCCTGCGAGCGTACGATAAGACTGGATTTGAAATTACATTATAACTCATAAGGCATGGTGCAAATATGACGCCTCGGGGCAACTCCACCGGCTGCCTCAACCCTCCACTTACCTACTATCTGTGTGATTCATTAAGTAAATAAATATAATTAAAAGGAGTTATTTTTCCAGCCTGCTGCACACAGCTCCCAAAGCAATTCTTACTCAGGTTGGAAAAATTAAAGCAGTATATATTTTCTGTCTGTAAATGAGCGATCTAATTCAGAGTCAAAGCCAGCCCAGTTCGAAGGTGCACGTGCATCATCGCACTCTGTTTATTAAAGAAGTCCTGGGACACGGTCCTGGTTAGGAGCTGCTGAGCATCCGCGTGGAGAAAAGGACACTCACATGACAGACCCCAGGGCTATAGCTGTGGCTGTGAACAAGCAGTTGGATTGCTTGTCCTTCCAGGCCCCTGCATCCGCTTTGTTATCTCAGCGATCGGACAATGGCCACCAGTGAACGGAAAGGGTCACATTGGCCTGAAAGGCAGCTGGTACTGAGCCCATTAGTCTAAGCCAGGAACTAAGACTGAATTCAGCCTCTGAGAAAGCGTAGAAGATGCAGACTACAGAAGGAGGGTGCTATGGACTGAATGTTTGTGTCTCCCCCTAATGCGTATGTTGACGCCTTAACCCTCAAAGTGACGGTATTTGGACATGGGGCCTTTGGGAGGTTATTCTGTTTGGATGAGGTCACGGGGGAGGGGCCTCCAATGGTGGGTTTGATGCCCTTTATAAGGGCATGAAAAGACCCCAGCACTTGTGCTCTCTCCCTCTCTCCCTCTTTCCTCCACCCCATGTAAAGAAATCAGGAAGGGAGTCCCTCACGAGAGAATCAAGCTGCCACCCTGATCTTGGGCTTCCAGCCTCTAGAACTGTGAGAAATAAATGTTCCTTGTCGTTTAAGCAATCCAGTTGATGGTATTCTTTTTCTTTCTTTTTCCTTTTTTTTCTTTTTTGTTTTAGGGCCACGCCTGCAGCATATGGAAGTTCCCAGGCTAGGGGGTCAAAGCAGAGCTATAGCCGCTGGCCTACGCCACGGCCACAGCAACGCCAGATCTGAGCCACGTCTGCGACCTACACCACAGCTCACGGCGACGCTGGATCCTTAGGCCACTGAGCGAGGCCAGGGATCGAACCTGGGTCCTTATGGCTACTAGTCAGAATCTTTTCCACTGAGCCACGACTGGAGCTCCCCAGTTTATGGTATTCTTGGTATAGTAGCCCAAATTAGGACAAGAGGCATACACTATTTTCTAAACTGGTTCTGAAATCTTACTGCCCAGTCCCTGCGCTTCTACAAAAAGAATGTACTTGCCTTCAAGGGGGAATAAAATGTCCTTCCATAAAATTCTTTTTCATCTTTTTTGTACTTTTTATGGCCACACCCGTGGCATATGGAGGTTCGCAGGCTAGGGGTCTAATCAGAGCTGTAGCCGCCACAGCCACAGCCACAGCAACGCGGAATCTGAGCCCCGTCTGCGACCTGCACCGCAGCTCACAGCAATGCAGGATCCTTAACCCACTGAGTGAGGCCCGGGATCGAACCTGCAATCTCATAGTTCCTAGTCGGATTCGTTTTTGCTGCACCACGATGGGAACTCCTTCCATAAAAATTGTGTGCCTTTATAGAGCTGCCGAATGCTGCCATAGTCAGGGTGGGAGATTTTAAAGCAACAGGGAAAGACAATAACCTCTTCATCCACCCTCCCAGCTTGGAGGTTATACAAAAGGTAACCTCCCCCTGCTTCTGCATCTCCTACCGTCAATATCCCAAGAGAAGCTGGATAAAAGCACCCAAAAGATGGAGTTCCTATTGTGGCTCCGTGGGTTAAGGACCCGACTAGTATCCATGAGGCTGCAGGTTCTGTCCTGCATCTTGCTCAGTGGGTTAAGGATCCAGCGTTGCCGTGAGCTGCGGTGTAGGTCGCAGACGCGGCTCGGATCCCACGTTGCTTGTGGCTGTGGCGAAGGCCAGTGGCTACAGCTCCTGTTAGACCTCTAGCCTGGGAACCTTCATATGCCATGGGTGCGGCCTTAAAAAGAAAATTAAAAAAAAAAAAAAATCCTGAAGGCAGAGATAACTTGATGAGTCCAGGTTCAAAATGAAGGAACTAGGCAAGTCTCATTTTCATAAGGAAGAATAGAAAAGGAACCAAGATAGAAGGTGAAAGAACTCCAGGAATAAATTCAAAGGAAGTGGGAAGTGCGAAAATCATGATGATCACAGTTTTCAAGCCAAAAGTTCATGTCACAGATAAGACAGAGACACAAAATAGTTTAAAATGCCTTTCCCTGGAGTTCCCGTCGTGGCTCAGTGGTTAACGAATCCGACTAGGAACCATGAGGTTGCAAGTTCGACCCCTGGCCTTGCTCAGTGGGTTAAGGATC
>PVHT021183515.1:508260-528041 GCA_004024745.2 Catagonus wagneri
TTGCCGTGAGCTGTGGTGTAGGTTGCAGACGCGGCTCCGATCCCGTGTTGCTGTGGCTGTGGCAAAGGCCGGCGGCTACAGCTCCTGTTAGACCCCTAGCCTGGGAACCTCCATATGCTGTGGGTGCGGCCCTAGAAATGGCAAAAAGGCAAAAAAATAAAAATAAATAAATAAATAAAATGCCTTTCCCTGCAAAACTCAGGAACTTGCCTTTGCCTCGGCCCCACAGCCCAGTCCGTGATACAGCAATTGTTCACTCTAGTGAGATTATCTACACTGGAGATGATAGGAACCAATTATTTTCCTCTCACCGAGGAAAGACAAAGAGAAATGGGCTCCAGCCGAAGCTGGAGGGATCCCTTGTTAAGATTCAGAGAGAGTAAAAACTGGTGTCTGGTGGAGAATTTTTCTTCTCTTCGGAACATGCCTCTCCCAACCCAAAGAGAGGGGTCCATGAGGCAGCACAGCAGGCTGGAGAGCGTGTTCTGGGCAATTCCGAGTTGACCCTGGCTCTTTCTTCCAAATAACTTAGTAGTAAACTGATAGTGAACTTTGACCCTCAGTGTCAAAGTTCTTGTTGTGCCTCAGCGGAAAAGAACCCGACTAGTATCCATGAAGACGTGGGTTCGATCCCTGCCCTTGCTCAGTGGCTTAAGGACACAGTGTTGCCGTGAGCTGTGATCCAAGCAGACTCGGCTTGGATGTGGCGTTGCTGTGGCTGTGGCGTGGGCCGGCAGCTGCAGCTCCAATGCAACCCCTAGCCTGGGAACCTCCATATGCTGCAGATGTGGCAGGAAGAAAGAAAGAAAGAGAGAGAGAGAGAGAGAGAGAAGGGAGGGAGGGAGGAAGGAAGGAAGGAAGGAAGGAAGGAAGGAAGGAAGGAAGGAAAGGAAGGAAGGAAGGAAGGAAGGAAGGAAGAAAGAAAGAAAGGCAGGGAGAGAGAGAGAGAGAGAGAGAGAGAGAGAGAGAGAAAGAAAGAAAGAAAGAAAGAAAGAAAGAAAGAAAGAAAGAAAGAAAGAAAGAAAGAAAGAAAAATAAGTAAAAGCACCCCCCAGATGCCAACTCTCTGAAATATGCCACTTCCGGCAGGGGCAGTGCCTCTCAGTGAAACACAGAGGAACTTAGGCGGCTCATGGGTAGGCCGCCTTTCGAGGTTGTCAAGAGGTGGCAGGACATCTGATTCTCTGGACTTTTTAATGATGTTCAAATGCCTCCTCAGTGTCAAAGTTAGAGCTACCTCAGGGCCGACGTCCTTCCGGAGTGATAACTCGGTCTGAGAAAGAAGCGAGCCAGTGCCTACAGACTTAAGGTCCCAGAGGCTCCCTGACTTCCCAGCTCCGTTCAGTCCCAGCTTCAGGGATTTCAGAGCAGTTCCCATTGTATAAAACGGAGAAGTTTATAAGGTTTTTGTCCCCAGGAATATCTCACTTTATCCTGCCAATAACCCTGCGGGGTGTTATTAGCCTGGAGTTACATCGGAAGAAAACAAGAGATTCAGAGACGTAGAAGATGGTTAATAAATGTCAAGCCGGAACTTTATTGGAGTCTCTGGGTCTCTAGACTATGCAGTGCGCTTGGTAAGGCTCCAGCTTGGAAGCGGTGACTGAAGAAAGAAGCCCACCTGTCATGAGGTCATGCCATTTTAGAGATGGGAACACTGAGGTCCAAAGTCATTGCAGGTTTCCTTTAGCCACATGACTTGCCCCAAACACAGGGAAGCGGCGCCCCCTTTCCCAGCACCCAGATGGTTAGGCTCCAGCTCCAGGTTCAGGGCTGGAGAGGCAGCCAATTGCTGACTCAGCACGAGGTCATTCTCAGCCTAGGCTTCTCCCTCCCCCGTCAGGTGGGGTTGGGCAGGTGAAAGCCCCCAACTGATTTCCAGTGTTTTTTGTTTTACTGGAAAACTATGGCTGTCTCTCTTCCACCAGAAATCAACCCTCCTGGAGTTCCCATCGTGGCTCAGCGGAAACGAATCCAACTAGGAACCACGAGGTTGTGGGTTCGATCCCTGGCCCCGTTCAGTGGGATAAGGATCCAGCATTGCCGTGAGCTGTGGTATAGGTCACAGATGCAGCTCAGATCTGGCATTGCTGTGGCTGTCACAAAGGCCAGCAACTACAGCTCCATTACAGCCCCTAGCCTGGGAACTTCATATGCTATGAGTGCGACCCTTAAAAAGTTTTAAAAAAAAAAAAAGAGACTCCAGAGTGTTCCTTCATCCCATCCACCAGATGGCCATCTATGAACCAGGAATTGGCCCTCACCAGACACCAAGTCTGTTGACACCTCAGTCTTGGACTTTCCAGCTTCCAGAACTGTGAGAAATAAATACTGTTGTTGTTTATAAGCCACCCAGTCTATGGCGATTCATTATAGCCACTCAGACTAAGACACCGTCTTAATAATGCCTGTTCCCAACTCCGGTGGGCAATGCCATGACTTCCTTTTGCAGGAGGCTTTGATCCTGTTAAAACGCACCTGCCCGGAAGGGCAGCCTGGGGCGGTGGTGAGGGTGCTCGTTCTCCACCTCCCCCAGAGCCGCCTGTGTGACCCTGCAGGCAGGAACCCCCACCCCTCAACTCAAGGGAGGTCGTTCACATCATAACCGGAGGGGTTAGATGTTTGGATGTGACAACTTTTTGGCACGTGGCAGTTAAAGCTCCAGTACAGGTTCTGCCCACCCCTGAGAGAACAGAACCTACTTTGTGCCGAATACCTTGCTGCCCTCCTCGCTGGAGGGGGTCTGCACCCCGAACCATGTCTGCCTGGATCTCCTCTTTCGGCCAGGGCTTGCGCTCCCTGATGGCTTCGGTCTGTCTCCACTCCATGACATCTTTCTGCATTTTGACCAGGACCTGTGTCCCGCTCTCCATAGAAGATCTTGCATGGGCACTCTAGCCCAGGACTTGATGGTCAATGGCAGAGGCGTGAGAAGGGGTTGGAGCAGGCAGTCAGGGTCCAAGAGAGCTCCCGCGGTCTCCCGTCGACCACTGCAGGCTCCAGCTACGGAGGGCTTCCAGCTCTTCTGACTTCAGCTGCTCTGCCATGGCCCCTGGGCTCCTGTCGTCCCCCCTGCTTGGCATGGGCCTCTTTGGAACCACAGCGATGACTAGAGTGACCAACACCGACAGGGCTGAGGTTCTGAAGGGCTCTGTCCGCTCCTGTCACTGTTCCCATTATAGGTTCCCCGAATGCATGCTGTGCTCTTTCTCTCTCTCAGTTCCAACAGCTGTCGTTCTCATCAGACTGGGGGTGTGACCCAAGACCTAAGCCAAAAGACATCTGTGGATCCCCACATTCCTATCTCGTAACTATCCCACCCTCCAACAATCCCCAGGAGTCTCGGCATTTCAGCTCCCTGTCTTTCCGGGGTGAATTCCCAACCCTCCAAAGTTCAGCCTCTGGGAAGCCAGGCAGGGTCACCTCTTGGCCATGACTCAGACATCCAGCGTCTTGGAGTTTCGCTCGCGGCGTTCTTTATTATCCATGGAATTTTTCCTTCTTTTAAAGCTTGCTTATGTGTTTATTTTTTTCGTTTCAAAAGCCATGAAATTAAACTCCCCCACGCTTTTTCCTGTGCCTGTGTAGACAGCAATACACCCCAAACAGCCTTTGGGGCTCTGCTAAAAACAGGATCCCTGGCAGGTGCCTGAGCCTACCAAGTCCTTAGGATGATGCCAAGCCCAGCCCCCTCTACAGCTTCTTCAGTGGGCTTTCTGCCTTTGTTTCACCCACACAGCCCCTGAGTAGACAGAGCGTCTGTTCCGGTGGGGCACAGCCTCCAGACCCTTAGCTGGTGCAGCCATTGGGAGATTCTTATTTATAGCTCCTTAATGTCTGCTTTCCATGCCCAGGTTCTTAGGGAGCCATAAAATGGGAGACAGTCTTGCACCGGCCCTAAATACTCACCTTGCTGCAAACAATGGTTTCTGGTGATTTAGGTCCCACTGTCTCAGTGGGGCCGGGCAGAGGTCCCCATGGTCCTGTAATTATGCTTCTTGTTCCAAAGGGATCTGAGGCAGCCCTTTTGGACTGCCTGGAACAGGGCGGTGTATTTATGTGTAAACCAACCAGCCAGCCAGCGAGGGCAAGCCCACCGACCTGAGAGGGTCGAGGGCCCGATCCGTGATTTAATCCGGGAGCCTGGCAGCACTCAGGGCAGGCAAGCCATCAATAAAACATCAAAGGCCAGTGCCATTAGAGGAGGCAAAGCAGGATGTTTTATTCATGACTGTATCTTAAAGGGGCTTGCTCGTGACTCACAAATTATTCATGAGCTTCTTTCTATTTTTAAATGCAAATCACAAGGGTGTTTAAAGGGGCGGAAGGGGTACACCCTACTTTTGGTACCACTCTGGGCTATTTTGGGGAAAGACTGTCCCATTCCAGGTACAGAGCTTCTGTCCTTTCAGAGTTCTGTCCCATAGCACAGTCAATACTCTTCCCTCCTGAAAGCTTCTCCCAGCCAATCAGAAGGCAGGGCAAGCCCCTGCCATCAGGTCCCAGCCAATCAGAACCAGAGGCCAGCTGTTGCCCCACAGCCCTCAGCAGTCACATCCCGCCCTGTTGATGGACTGACAGTCGGATGGAGATGGATTCTGGAGATGGATTCTGAATTTCCCAGGGTGCTTGTTGAATGTGCAGACTCGGGCCTCTCTGTCTTCCCAAATAAGTACTCCTGAGATGGAGTCTAGGGAACATTCTATTTTTTTCTTTCTTTTTTTTTGTTTGCTTTTTTTTGTTTTTGCTTTTTTAGGACCCGCGGCATATGGAGGTTCCCAGGCTAGGGGTCTAACAGGAGCTGTAGCCGCCGGCCTTCACCACAGCCACAGCGACGCGGGATCCGAGCCGCATCTGCAACCTACACCACAGCTCACGGCAACGCCGGATCCTTAACCCACTGAGCGAGGCCAGGGATCGAACCTGCAACCTCATGGTTCCTAGTTGGATTCGTTAACCACTGTGCCACGACGGGAATTCCCTAGGGATCATTCTAAATAAGTTACCCCAAGTGCTTCTTACACAGAGTGCGTTTTAAGAAGAACTGAGCTGGTCCAGAGGTTGCCTGACTTCAGCATGTATAGAGTCACCTGTTCGACTTGTTAAGACGTAAATAGCTGAGTCCCCTCCCTAGAGTTTCTGTTTCAGTAGGTTTAAGGTGGGGCCTGAGAATCTGAATTTCCAGCACGTTCCCAGGTGATGCTGAATGCTGCTGGTCTGGGGACCACACTTGGAGAGCCACCGACCTCCTGAAGACTACTGAAGCCTGAGTTTGACAAAGACCTAACATCTGGAAAAAGGAAGACTCTTTTCCAGAAGGTCCCCAGCCCCCTGGCCTACCGAGACCACTGCCTCCCATCACAACCCATTAGCCTTTGCACTTTTGAGTGTGTTCCCAGGGCTGTCTGGCTTGCCACAATATGGCCAGAGCAGTGACATAATTTAAATATCATGACAGCTTTGAAAAAAAAACTTGCAAAGCCCTTCTCTTCAATCCCTTGACTTAGAATTCTCCACATAGATTGCAGAGGCGTCTGTCTGCTTTAGAGAGTACCCTGCCTGCATTTCGTGACTCAACAAGCAGCAATTAAGAACTTACTGGAATTCCCATTGTGGCACAGGAATAAGTCTAACTAGTATCTATGAGCATGTGGGTTCGATCCCTGGCCTTGCTCAGTGGGTTAAGGATGCAGCGTTGCTGAGAGCTGCGGTATAGGGCACAGACTTGGCTCGGATCTGGCACTGCTGTGGTTGTGGTGTAGGCCAGCAGCTGTAGCTCTGATTCGACCCCTAGCCTGGGAACCTCTGTATGCCATGGGTATGGCCCTAAAAAAGCAAAAAAAAAAAAAAAAAAAAAAAAGGAACTTACTTACTATGCTTGGAGTTCCTGTTGTGGCCCAGCAGGTTAAGAACCCAATGTTGGGAGTTCCCGTCGTGACACAGCCGTTAACGAATCCGACTAGGAATCATGAGGTTGCGGGTTCCATCCCTGGCCTTACTTAGTGGGTTAATGATCCGGCGTTGCCGTGAGCTGTGGTGTAAGTCGCAGACATGGCTGAGATCCAGCGTTGCTGTGGTTGTGCTGTAGGCCGGCAGCTGTGGCTCCAATTAGACCCCTAGCCTGGGGATCTCCACATGCTGCAGCTGCGGCCCTAAAAGCAAAAAAAAAAAATTTAGAACCCAGTGTTGTCTCTGTGAGGATGAAGGTTCCATCCCTGGCCTCATTTAGTGGGTGAAGCATCCGGTGTTGCTGCAAGCTTCAGCATCAGTTGCAGCTGGCCTTGGAGAAGCCAGGATCCTGATGGGTCTTCAGAAGCGTCCTGCTGGCTCACTCACACAAGGCTTCTTCTACCGCCTGCTTCCTGATGTCCAGCTTAAACCCATCCTTTAGGTCCAGCTTCATCATGTCCTTTGCCAAGAAGACTTCCTTGCTCTCCCATTTAAAAGTAAATTTCCCCTTCCATCCTAAGGGCTTTGGGAGCATTTGATCTGTGTCCCCCTTAAAGCATCTAAGACTTCCTCTTGGGAGTTCCTATTGTGGCTCAGTGGAAACTAATGCTGACTAGCATCCATGTGGACACATGTTCGATCCCTGGTCTCACTCAGTGGGTTAAGGATCTGGCGTTGCCCTGAGCTGTGGTGTGGATCGCTGATGTGCCTCAGATCTGGCGTTGCTGTGGCTGTGGCACAGGCCGGCGGCTACAGCTCTGATTTGACCCCTAGCCTGGGAACCTCCATATGCCGTGGGTTCCTTGTGTACTTGTCATTTCATCAACTGGACCAAGTTTCTTGAGGGCAGAGGCCATGGCTTATTCACTCTTGAATCAGACACATAGCACCTGGCATAATGTCTAGCACACAGTAGGATCTCCAAAAATGTTAAAGAGATGAAAGAATGAGTTGAATAAATAATTGAATGAGGATTTCCCATCGTGGCTCAGTGGAAAGGAATCTGACTAGCATCCATGAGGACGCAGGTTCAATCCCTGGCCTCACTCAGTGTTGCCTTGAGCTGTGGTGTAGGTTGCAGATGTGGTTTGGATTCTGTGTTGCTGTGGCTGTGGTGTAGGCCGGTGGCTTCAGCTCTGATTCGACCCCTAGCTTGGGAAACTCCATATGCCATGGATGCAGCCCTAAAAAGATAATAATAATAATAATAATAATAATTGAATGAAATTCTTTCCGAGGGTGGCCTCATCCCCAGGAAGCTGGCTAGTCACCACATGCTTGGAAGGAATAGGAACCATGAGGTTGCGGGTTCGATCCCTGGCCTTGCTCAGTGGGTTATGGATCTGGCGTTGCCGTGAGCTGTGGTGTAGGTTGCAGACGCGGCTCGGATCCTGCGTTGCTGTGGCTGTGGCGAAGGCTGGTGGCTACAGCTCCTGTTAGACCCCTAGCCTGGGAACCTCCATATGCCGTGGGCGCGGCCCTAGATAAGGCAAAAAGACAATAAAAATAAAAAATCATAGACAATCAGCCTCAGTAAGGGAAAGGGCCCTTCCTAAACCTCCCACACGCCAAAAGTCTGAACGAGCGATTCAAGCCCGTCCAACCAGAGCACCCAGCACCCAACCAACGACAAGGGCCTCAGAGCCCCAGATCCATCAGAAGCTGACAGATCGCCCTGTGCCTGCTCTGCAGATAATTAGCTTGTGTGCACCGGGGACGACGGGCACTTTGGGAGAATAATTATAACAGGTCAAGGGCTCGGCCAAAGCAAAATCAAAATGAAATCATACGGACCGCTGAGGTCGGGAAAAAGATGTTCTGTTCTTTGAGATCCCATCAAAGCGACAAGGAAAGGAAGGTGAGGCTGAGAAGTAGGATGAGAGAGAGGGGAAAAGTCAGATTCCTGCCCTTGATTAAATTGGAGAATCGCAGATGCAGCCTGTCAGACATCCTCCTAGCTCCACCTTGCCACGCGGCTGAGGGTGGCGGGTGTGCAAGGTGGGGGCCCGCGGCGGGGGGGGGGAGGGGCTGCCCCATGAGCACTGCTTCTCTTCCGTCACACGTGCACCAAGAGCTCACTCATGCCAGTCTCTCTCCTCCTCGAGGCCGACCTGAAGGGATGGCGTCAAAGGAGAAGATTAAAATCACAACGCCCTGTGGGGAGGTTGCTGGGAGTGAGAAACCACTGCAATTTTTCATTCACAAAATCAGGTAGTCCCGTGGCAAGTGTGATCTTGTGCCCAGGTCTGTGCCGGGCTCAGAAGAAGTGGGTGAAAACAGTCAGAATCCCCCCAGCCATCAAGAGCTCATCCCTGGCCCGGGGGCGAAAACGAAGGCTCATGAACCCATCAGAGAGACCACAGGGCGAGCTGCGAGTACCTGTGAAGTGGTGACATACCAAGCGCGGTGTGGGCTTGGAGCACCCATCTCAGTGCAAGCCAGAGGCAAGTGTCCCATACGGAGAGGATTTAGAAACAATAGAGTGAGTAAAGTTAGGGCTCCCTTTTTTTTTTTTGTCTTTTTAGGGCCGCACCCGCGGCATATGGAGGTTCCCAGGCTAGGGGTATAACAGGAGCTGTAGCTGCCAGCCTTCGCCACAGCCACAGCAATGCGGGATCCGAGCCGCGTCTGCGACCTACACCACAGCTCAAGGCAACGCCGGATCCTTAACCCACTGAGTGAGGCCAGGGATCGAACCTACGTCCTCAGGAAAGCTAGTCAGATTCCTTTCCACTGAGCCACGATGGGAACTCCGGTAGGTGTGCTTTATATGATCACCTTTGCCCCAGTTAACGGATATCTGTGGTTGAATATTCCTCCTCGCAGGCAAAGATGGCTCTTACCTGTGGGCCACCACGTTGAGAGTCCCAAGAAAAGCGAGGTTAACATAGGTTAGAGCCCTTTGAAAAGGGCCCTTTGAAAAGGTGAGGAGCGTTTGAGGTTGAGTTTGATGTTTGGGAAGAATTCGAATAGTGAAAGGTAAGCGTAAATCTTCCCGCCACACTGAGGCTCGCCGCCTGCCCCACCCACTCCACAAAGACTTCCTATTGGTTGTCAATGCAGGAGCTGATGGAGGAGGAGCCTGTGACTGAGGCTTGGTACCCTGGAGCTCCCTGTTGGATGGAAAAGTGAAGAGCTCGTCTCGTCTCTTGCAAGCAGGCGGCATGGTGTGCCTGAGGTACATGAGAGGGTGCAAGGCAAGACTCTTGGAAAAGAGATGAGGTGTGCTAGACATCTTTGATGGGGTCCCTGGGCACTGAAAGGAAAAGAGAGTGCATTAAAAAAAGAAAGAAAGAAAGAAAAGAAAGTGGAATAGACAGCTGCATTTATTTCCTGGATTCCATAAAGCAGGTAACAAAAAATGGAGCTCTCAAGAGAATCTAGTCCCCTGAGCTCCAGGGTGAGGCCTCTGTTCCGGGGACAGGCTTAGAAGCAGTGTCACTTAGCAGGGGGAACTGGGAGGCGGCTCCAAGTCACTGAAGGGCTGTCAGGAAGGCAACGAATGAGTCTAACTGTGTAGCTTCAGAGGCAGAATTAGGCTCAGTGGGTAGAAATTATAGAGAGGCAGATTTCCACCCAACCTTAGCCTGGTGTTTTCTTGCCATTAAAGATGTCACCCCCTACCCACAGGGTACACTGCTTGAGCCCCCAGTCACCGCATGTGATCAAAAAGTGGCCGGACAGCCATTCACTGGAGGGTGGTAAGATGCCTTGGGGAACATTCTAGCAATGAGCACCGGTCTTGAGGGCCACCTGGAGGTGGCCCTCTACATCTGAGATTCCGTGATTTTGAGTCGCCTCATGGGCCAAACTTTTAGATTTAAATCGTGCTACCCAGGGAGCTCTCATTGTGGCGCAGCGGAAACGAATCCAACTAGGAACCATGAGGTTGCGGGTTCGATCCCTGGCCTCGCTCAGTGGGTTAAGGATCCGGCGTGGCTGTGGCTGTGGTGTAGGTCGCAGACGCGGCTCGGATCCCGCGTTGCTGTGGCTGCGGCGAAGGCCGGCGGCTACAGCTCTAATTCGAGCCCTAGCCTGGGAACCTCCATATGCCGTGGGCATGGCCTTAAAAAAAAAAAAAGTAAATTGTGCTACCCAGTATCCAGACTCACCCAAACCAATGTTCAACAGCAATGACGGTCCCCAGGGACATGCTGTCTTTATTACCCCAGTCAGCCATCACTGGAGGGAGACAGAAGAAGCGCATGTTCTCCTGTTTGTTAACAGACAGAGTTAGTAAAAGGACACTGGGGAGTTCCCATCATGGATGTAGCTGCTGGCCACATTCACAGCCACAGCAACGAGGGATCCGAGCCACGTCCACGACCTGCACCACAGGTCATGACAATACTGGATCCTTACCCCACTGAGCAAGGCCAGGGGTCGAACCTGCATCCACATGGTTCCTAGTCGGATTCGTTTCCACTGCACCACGACGGGAACTTCTAAACCAACATAATCTAGTTTATCTCATTAGTGCGTAGTTAGTATTCTCCCACTTGGAGGTCTCAGGTCTCCCGCCCAGCTCTCAACACAGCTGGTGGTCCAGGAGAACTCCCATTTATCCATTGCTCTATTGTTTACTTACAAATTCTTACATTTTTTTTTTTTTTTTTTTTTTTTTGCTTTTTAGGGCCACACTAGCGGCATATGCAGGTTACCAGGCTAGGGGTCTAATCAGAGCTACAGCTGCCGGTCTACACCACAGCCACAGCAATGCCAGATCTGAGCCGTGTCGGCAACCTACACCACAGCTCACTGCAATGCCAGATCCTTAACCCACTGAGTGAGGCCAGGGATTGAACCCACAACCTCATGTTTCCTGGTCGTATTCGTTTCCGCTGCGCCGTGACGGGAACTGCATTACTTACAATATTATTTTCATGCCTTACCTCATTTCATCCTTATCATCCCTTTGAGATGATTCCCTTTCTCCTCCACTCTGCTGATGAGGGAACCAAATCTCAGAGTGGAAAAGGGACTCGCCCAAAGCTGTTCAGCTAATAAGAGGCTGAGCTAGGACTTGAACCCAAGGCTTCCCTACAAACGTCATGTTCTCTACAAAGATCCTGAATTCCTCAAGGAGAGAAACCTTTTTTTTTTTTTTTTTTGCATTTTACATTTTTATTCTTTGAATCTCACATGTAAGAATCATTCTGGGAGCTCCTCTGATGGTTCCTCTTATGGTTAAGAACCCGACACAGCGTCTGTGAGGTTGCGGGTTCGATCCCTGGCCTTCTCTCAGTGGGCTAAGGATCCCACATTGTCACGAGCGGTAGTGTAGGTCACAGAGGCGGCTCGGATCTGGCATTGCTGTGGCTGTGGCATAGGCCTGCAGGTGCCGCTCCGATTTGACCCCTAGACCTGAACTTCCACATGCTGCAGGTACGGACCTAAAAAGAAAAAAAAAATGGGAGAATCATTCTGGGAGCATCAGAAGAATTCAGAACATGTTTTCTGAATGCATGAATGAATGAATGTGATCTGTGCCCCATGTTTATTTATTATCAATACTTGTCTCAGAGGAACATTTATCACAGCTTTGTGTTACAGGTGTAACTGAGCACGTCGGCTTTCTCGAAAATTCCCCAGTGGCCCAAAGGGACATTCCACATTCCTGTGGCCTCTAGCAGACGTGGGCCAAGAGGCAGTTTGGGTAAAATGTTTGAGAAAAGAGGGACAAATATTCCTCGGCGTGGTAGCGGCAGTTATCTCTGTAAGACGGCACTACATTCGCTGGTGGGGGATGCACTGAAGGTTTGGGACGCGAATGCTATCAAACTGACTTGTGATGATAAAAATAAATAAATAAATAAATAAATAGATTTCAGCTTTGTTGTTACAGAATGAATAGAACCCTAATTTATTATTCACATACTGATCTCTTAAACTGTTGACATACATCACTTCCCTGACTTTCATAAATTATTTCCTCTCCTTCATTGAAAAGTCAAGTTGAGATGCTGGCAACCGCACGCCCGTCTCCAGCTCTCCGTTGACGACAGTCACCTCAGGGTCAAACATTGGGCAGGTAAGAACCATACTCCATAGAGTAATATTATAACTCTCCGAGCCTGTCACTGGGTTGGCAGAGGCTAAATGGATAGCCAGATTCACCGAGAATTCCAAGAGCCACGTTCTGGCAAAATGGCAAGGGCTGGCACCCTGGGGCACACTCTGAACTGGATCGATTGGGTTAGCAGGAAGTGGGGAGGGAGGGCTGGGAAAACGCAAAGTTTAATTTCCTCCCCTGGCACCCTGCCAGCTGGGTATACCGGCAGCTGCTAATATATTTCAAACAGCCAGTTTCATGCAACGCTGGGGGTGTAAAAGCTGGGTTTTTGTCAAACCCTGGGAAGCTGAAATAGTGAAGTGTGCGTGAAAGCCTAGGGCCGGCACAGCCGGGGGTGGGGGTGGGGGTGGGGGGCACGCGCACAGGCCTTGACCCTGGCAGCTCCAGCCAGGAGCAGCTCTTGGGCCAGCCCTGGCCCGAGGTCCTCCCTCCAGCCTGGAGGGCAGTGTCAGAGTGTCTGCCAGAAGACAAAATGTCTTTTACTGACATTCAGTAAAAATGTCACTGAAACCACCATGCATTTGGAGTCAGCACTCTTAGGGATTTCGAGGAGAGAAAGACATCAAGAGGGCTCAGACTCAAATAGGCACAGAGTAATTAGGGTTTTATTTTTCCTTTTTTTTTTTTTTGCATTTTAGGGATGCACTTGTGACATGTGGAAGTTCCCAGGCTAGGGATAAAATCGGAGATACAGCTGCTGGTCTACACTGCAGCCACAGCAACGCCAGATCTGAGCCTCCTCTGTGACCTACACTACAGCTCACGGTGACATCAGATCCTCAACCCACTGAGCAAGGCCAGGGATCGAACCTGCGTCCTTGTGAATCCTAGTCAAATTGCTTCTGATGCTCCACGACGGGAAATCCAGTTGGGGTTTTAAGAAACAATGACATGTCTATGCACTTCTGACCCATTCCTGGCACATCTGTGGTGTCTGCTGGGGATGCGGGTGGGCCCCCCAGGTCTTGGTTGATTTGACTGAGACAGTGACCAAACGGGCTGGGCTGACATCTAACCACAGCATTCTAAGGTACCCCTCTTCCTTCCCCTCCAAGGACCTGGGGGAAATGCGCTCCTAAACCCCCTTAATATACCACTGGGGGAGGAACATATGGTGAGAGGCAATGACGGTAAATGGAGAATCCCTCAAATTACCATCTAGCTCAGCCCTTGGAGGAAACTGTGCCAGGTTCCTGGAGAGAGAAGGGCTGTAATTCAAAGTGATGCAAATGAAGATTTCCATTTGAGGCACTGAGAGCTTTCTGTTGATGTTGACTGAAAGAGGATGTGCCCCCACCTCCTGGGAATGAGGCACGAACAGCAGCAGGAGAGGCCATTCTGAGAAGAGCAGCTGGAGCGCTGCAAGCAGCCTTCCGCCAGCCCAGCCCCGACCCCGGGGCCGCTCATCGACAGCCCGAACTGAATCCTCACGGCGGTGCTCGGAAGCGGAGAACCAGGACCCACGGCCATCACAGGAAAAACACTTTGCAGGTTTTAGTTCTGGGTCTCTTTGCTCCAAAGTACAACTGCAATGTGAAAAACACACAATAAGTTTTCCTCATTAACTCATGCATCCCTTTTTTTTTTTTTTTTTTTGGTCTTTTTAGGGCTGCACCCAAGGCATATAGAAGTTTCCAGGCTAGGGTCAAATCGCAGCTGCAGCTGCCGATCTAATCTACAGCCACAGCGATGCCAGATGTGAGACACGTCTGCAATCTACACCGAAGCTCGAGGCAACTATGGATCCTTAACCCACTGAGCAGGGCCAGGGATCGAACCTCTGTTCTCCTGGATACCAGTCGGGTTCATTACCACTGAGCCACAACAGGAGCTCCAACTCACGCGTCCAGGGCTGCTGCCGCCTTCAAATGCTCCCAGAGCTGAACCAGACAGACGCTGAAAGGCACCCTGGGTACTCAGTCGCTTTACGTCGCTCACAGACACACAGGTTCCATCTCCAAAGTAAGGAGAACAACATTTGGGGACCACATGGGATGAGACACTTGGCTCCACCCCAGGGTCCTCACCCCTGACTCTGGACTCCAGGGCTTTAGCCCTAGACCCAAATGCAAAGCAGCCTGGGCTCACGTTTTCTTGGGGAGAGGGTTTATTGTTTTCACCAGACTTTCCAAAGGGAATATGCCCCTAAAAGTTCAAAATCACTGATCTGTAGGTGGAAACTGGTTAGTTTACAAACAGACCCAACGATCTGGCAGCCCTTGCCAGTACAGGTTGATGCTGAGACTTTAAATATGGAGGATAAACGAATTAGGAGTTCCCTGGATTTTTATTTTTATCAAAACGACTAAACCTAATCTTCTCACAAGAAGTGCCCGGGGTATGTTTCTTGGCTAGTGCCCAGCAAAGGCTGGGGACTTCACACCGCACATAGCTCCCTAGTGTTGACTTTTCATTTGGTCTTCAGAAGCCCATGATATTTTTTCCATGTTTTTTGGTGGAGTTAGCGCCTCCCGTCCAAAAGTCAGCTCATAGACTCAAAATATAAAAGATGCTTAGTAACTAATTTGATGAAATGAAAAAAAAATGAATGAATGAATTTGAAGACAGATTTCGTGTGCACCTTAGCAACTTATGTCCAGATGTCTCCAATTATGATGTTTAAAATCTTTGCTTTTTTTAGATTAAATGCTCATATTCATCATTTATTCATTCATTCCACAAAGGTTTGTTTGGTTCCTCACTTAAGTACTGATGAAAACTGTGACAACTGGAAACCTAGAACTATGTCATAGTCAGCTTTGCATTTCCATTGTCTTCTGGTACACACGAAATGCTCAATAAATATTTGTTGGGTGAACATAGGAATGCTAGATGTCTTCTTTTTTCCTTTTTTTTCTCTCTCTCTTTTCTTTTTAGGGCCACACGTGTGGCATATGGAAGTTCCTAGTCTAGGGGTCAGATCAGAGCTGCATCTCCCAGCCTACCCGCAGCCACAGCAATACTGAATCCAAGCCACATCTGCAACCTACACCACAGCTCATGGCAATGCTGAGTCCTTAGCCCACTGAGCAAGGCCAGGGATTGAACCCGCAACCTCATGGCTACTAGACATGTTCTTAACCCACTAAGTCACAATGGGAATCCTCTTTTTTTTCCATGGAAGCGCCAAACACATTCAAGCTAAGAATCTGATTTATGCATCCACTTCTAAAATATTAGCAAAGAGAAAGATTTGATGCATATTCATAGTGTAGAGATGAAAAATTATAGCAACCCATTCATATATTACTTCAGCATATATTCATTAAGCACCCATCACTACATACACATGGAGAATAAAGAGATGAGCCTGATCTCTGCCAGGTGATCCATAATTTCAATAGTTTTTATTTGATTTGTGGGAGAACGTAAGAGGAGGTTAAGAAGCATGATGAGGAGTTCCCTTCGTGGCTCAGTGGTTAACGAATCCGACTAGGAACCATGAGGTTGCGGGTTCGATCCCTGGCCTTGCTCAGTGGGTTAAGGATCTGGCGTTGCCGTGAGCTGTGGTGAAGGTTGCAGTCGCGGCTCGGATCCCGCGTTGCTGTGGCTGTGGTATAGGCCAGCGGCTTCAGCTCTGATTAGACCCCCTAGCCTGGGAACCTCCATATGCCGCGGGTGCAGCCCTAGATAAGGCAAAAAGACAAAAAGAAAAAAAAGAAGCATGATGGGGGGGTGGTGAGGGGAGTCTGGCCAAGTTCTGGAAACAACTTCTCAAAGATGTGCTGTGTAACCGAGATGAAAAAATGAAAAGGACTGGGGGCCGGGCAAAGGGGCAAAACTGGGGGCATCACACGACACACCTGGAAAAACTCTTGTTCTGGCCTGAAAACTCCTCCATCCCCAGTTCTTCAGACAATGAAGACACCCAGAAGTCAAATATCACCTCCACCCTGGGGTCTGTCAAAGGCCTAGCAGTAGTTTGAAAAGGAAGACATAAAACACCTTGATCTGATTTCACCTCTCCCTGCCTCTCCCTTTCTGTCTCAATAATAAGATCCACGGTGAACGCTGAGAAGTTTTCTTTGAAAAGGGAAAAGCACGTGTGAGGCCTGAAAGTAAGAGATAACAGGTCCATTAGAGGAACTGAAAGAAGCTCCATAAGGGGAGGGGAGAGACAAGGCTGAAGAGGCAGCAGGAGCAAATCCTGCCAGCTCTTTGGTCCATGCCAGGAATCTGTCCCAAATCCTAAGGACAAAAGGGGTTGGGCTCATGCAAGGCTGTGACATCACTCATATTTGTACTTTTAAAATATCTCCTGGTCGGAGTTCCTGTTGTGGCTCAGTGGTTAACGAATCCGACTAAGAACCACGAGGTTGCGGGTTCGATCCCTGGCCTTGCTCACCGGGTTAAGGATCCGGCGTTGCCGTGAGCTGTGGTGTAGGTTGCAGACACGACTCGGATCCCGCGTTGCTGTGGCTGTGGCGAAGGCCGGCGGCTACAGCTCCTGTTAGACCCCTAGCCTGGGCACCTCCATATGCCGCGGGTGCGGCCCTAGATAAGGCAAAAAGACAAAAAAAATAAAATATCTCCTGGTTGCAGAGACTCCATCAGGAAGCACTTGTCCAGCTGAGTAATGACAGTGACCTAGGCTGGGTGGCGGCACATGTGAAGAAGTAGCTGAATTCCAGAAACACTTAGAAGACAGAATCTAAAGAGCCTAATGACTCGTAGAGCGTGTATTGAGCTCTTGCTATATGACAAGGTGTGAATTGTCTTATTTAGGGCTGTGGCACAGCGGGTTAACGATCCACTGTTGTCACTGCTGTGGCTCAGGTTGCTGCTGTGGCGCGGGTTAGTCCCTGGCCTGGGAAATTCTGCACGCTGTGGGCATGGCTTAAAAAAAAAAAAGAAAGGCGTGAATCACCTTCTTTAACTCTCCCAACAACCCCCTTGGATTGTTTCTATCATTACCTCTATTTCTTTTTTTTTTAACTGACAAATTTCCACTTTATCTTATTACAGTTCAATGGAGTTGGCTTTAGAAATTTGAGCATCTTACATCAAGCTTTCTTTTTTTCATTTTTATTATAGTTGATTTACAGTATTCTGTTCATTTCTTCTATACAGCAAAGTGACCCAGTCATACTTATACATATTCTTTTTCCCACATTATCCTCCATCGTGTTTCATCACAAGGGATTGGGTAGAAATTCCCTATGCTATACAGCAGGACTTCATTGTTTCCCCACTCCAAACGCAACAGGTTGCATCTACCAGCCCAAACTCCCAGTCTAGTCCACTCCCCCCACCAAGCAACCACAAGTCTGTCCTCAAGTCCATGAGTCTGTTTCTTTTCTGCAGACAGGTTCATTTGTGCCGTATATTAGATTCCAGATATAAGTGATAGCATATGGAATTTGTCTTTCTCTTTCTGACTGACTTCACTTAGTATGAGAATCTCTAGTTGCATCCATGTTGCTGCAAATAGCATCATTTGGTTCTTTTTTATGGCTGAATAGTATTCCATTGTGTATATGTACTGCATCTTAATCCATTTATCCATCATTGTTTCCATGTCTTGGCTATTTTGAATAGTGCTGCAATGAATGAAAGTTTTGTCCAGAAGTGGGATTGCTGGGTCATATGGTAGCTCTATATTTAGTTTCTGAGGTACCTGCATACTTTTTTCCATAGTGGTTATAAATTATCTCCATTTCTAAAGAAGAGACTTCAAGTGGAGAGCATTGCCAAAGTCCACCCAGGTTGTAAAGGGCAGAGCTGAGATTCAGGCCCGGTACTCAAGCTCTCATCCCCCAACACCCCCCCACACACACACTCTCTCTCTCTCTCTCTCTTTTTTTTTTTATTTAGGGCTGCACCTGTGGCATATGGAGGTCCCCAGGCTGGGGGATGAATCGGAGCTGTGACTGCCAGCCTACACCCCAGCCACAGCAACTGCACGAGAACTGAGCTGCATCTGCGACCTACACCACAGCTCAGGGCAACGCCAGATCCTCAACCCACTGAACAAGGTCAGGGATCGAACCCACGTCCTCGTGGATACTAGTCGGGTTCCTTAACTGCTGAGCCAGGATGGGGTCTCCCCAACCCTTCCCTCTTAAGCCTTATGCCCTATCATTTGGGTGTCTGGCTTGGGCAACAGAGAGAATGGTTTTCACCATTTACAGAGATGGAAATCATAGAAGGATTCCTGAATTTGGGTGGGAGGAAAGTTACAAGTTCAGTTCTCGGCATGTTTTTGGGACACTCGAATGAGAATGAGCACTGGGTAGGTTAGAGCTCGACAACTAGGTTTGGTGGTAAGTTGGGTCAACACGTAGATTGAGGGCTACCAGCACGCGAGCAGCAGCTACACTTCCCAGGCTACCTTCTCTAGAAAGAGGCTGAGTTTGGGAGCAGACAACACTTGCAAAGTGGAGAGGGAGTGGGAAGATGCCAGTAGTAATAAGCCCAGGTGAGTCAGGCCCTACGACCTCCAGGATGTCTCCTCTTAGCCTCATCCATCTCTGCCCCTGGGTCATGCCCAATAGCCTCTCAAAGCGCATGTGGTCAGGCCCCCAGGCACTCTGGAACCCCAGCTTCCCAGGCAGCCTTTTGGCACCTGCTTCATGACAATGTCACAGGAGCTGCTTTCATACTGATTAACTCCTCCTTTAAAAAGTCACGTTTCCACACTGCCTGCCAAACGGTAACAGACAGATAATGTACTGTGTCATTAGCACATCCCTGTCTATTTAAAAACCTCCAGAGAAGCAAAGCAGATGAGACTTGGAATTTGGCTCAGCAGTGGGGATTATTGCTTGGCTAATTATAAACCGCATTCTCAGAACTCCGAAAGCCACGGAGGTGGGGGACACAGCCCCTGTCTTCCCTGAGGAGCCAAGAGTAGCTGTGGAAACGTACCAACTCCACACTCAACACACAGGAAATTGAGGGGACACGACACCCAGGCACACCTCTGGACCCAGAAACAGATCTTCATCCACGACACAGTGTGTCCCCAGCCCCCCGGGATCCTCGTCTGGTGTTTGACCCTGCTGTGATCCCCTCCCGCCACGAATCGAGGCTGGCATTGTGTGGCCAATACAAGGTAGGAGACATGTATGATTTTCAAGGCTCCAGGTTTTATCTGTCATAAATGACATCACAGCTTCCACTTTGGTCTCTTGGATTGCTCACTCAGACACCATGCTGTGAAGACACTCAGGCAGCCCTGTGGAGAGGTCCATGCGGTCTGGAACTGAGACCCCCCCCCACCCCTCCCACCCCACCCCACCCCCCAGCCAACAGCCAGTCAGCGCCAACTCTCCAGCCACGTAAGTGAGACACTTTGAAGGTGAATGTTCCAGCTTCAGTCGAGCCTTCAGATGATGCAGCCACAGCTGACATCTGACTGGAACCTTATAAAAGACTATCAAGCCAGAACCACCCAGCCAAGCTACTCCCACGTTCCTGGCCAACAGCAACTGCTGGAGGTAATAAAAGATTATTGTTGGGAGTTCCCTTCGTGGCTCAGTGGTTAATGAATCCGACTAGGAACTGTGAGGTTGCGGGTTCGATCCCTGGCCTCGCTCAGTGGGTTAAGGATCCGGCATTGCCGTGAGCTGTGGTGTAGGTTGCAGACGTGGCTCGGATCCCGCATTGCTGTGGCTGTGGCGAAGGCCGGCAGCTACAGCTCCTGTTAGACCCCTAGCCTGGGAACCTCCACATGCCACGGGTGCGGCTCTAGATAAAAAAGGCAAAAAAACAAAAAAAAAAAAAAGATTATTGTTGTTTTGAGCCTCTCAGTTTCGTT
>PVHT021183515.1:529041-575095 GCA_004024745.2 Catagonus wagneri
TCAGTGGGTTAAGGATCCGGCATTGCCGTGAGCTGTGGTGTAGGTTGCAGACGTGGCTCGGATCCCGCATTGCTGTGGCTGTGGCGAAGGCCGGCAGCTACAGCTCCTGTTAGACCCCTAGCCTGGGAACCTCCACATGCCACGGGTGCGGCTCTAGATAAAAAAGGCAAAAAGACAAAAAAAAAAAAAAGATTATTGTTGTTTTGAGCCTCTCAGTTTCGTTACACTAGCTACTACTGTTGATAAAAAGACTGAGCCCCCACTGTGCCTCAGGGACTCGCATCCATGCTCTCAGTCCTCACAGCACCTCAGTCAGGCAGCTATCAGCTCTACTTTATAGATGAGAAAAACCAAAGTTCCTATTGTGGCTCAACGATAACAAACCCGACTAGTATCCACAAGGATGCAGGTTCGATCCCTGGCCTTGCTCAGTAGGTCAAGGATCCGGCGTTGCCATGAGCTGTGGCGCAGGTCAAAGAAGTGGCTCAGACCCCGCATGGCTGTGGCTGTGGCGCAGACCAGCAGCTGTAGCTCCGATTCGACTCCTAACCTAGGAACGTCTATATGCTGCGGCCCTAAAAAAACAAAAAACAAAGTACCAAGTGTACAAGATTGCAAGGCCTGCCCAGTTCCCCAGCTAAGAAATGCAGAACCAGGGTTCACATCCCGACCGGCCTGCCTTCAGTGCTCCAGCTATCTCTAACCCCATGCTCTTAGTTCCCCGAAAATAAGCTGCCCAAGGCCCTCGTTTTAGCTCTGCCACTAAATAGCTTAGTAATTCGGAAAGATTTTTTCACCCCCTTAGGCTCATTTTCTCTCCTCTAAAGTGGGAGGTTTGGTCTTTAGCCCCAAAGGTCTCCCTTAGCACAAAGATTCTTGGCCCCTGTGCCCCTATCTCACTGTACCTACCTTCCTTCTAGGGTAGGTCATTCTTTTTTTTTTGGGGGGGGGGGTCTTTTTGCCTTATCTAGGGCCGCACCCGCGGCATATGGAGGTTCCCAGGCTAGGGGGCTAATAGGAGCTGTAGCTGCCGGCCTTCACCACAGCCACAGCAACGCGGGATCCGAGCCGCGTCTGCGACCTACACCACAGCTCACGGCAACGCCGGATCCTTAACCCACTGAGCGAGGCCAGGGATCAAACCTGCAACCTCATGGTTCCTAGTCGGATTCATTAACCACTGAGCCACGAAGGGACCTCCTAGGGCAGGTCATTCTTACAGATTTCCTTCTGGCTGTCCCGCAGCTCGTCAGGAGGAGCTGGCTTCCTTTGCAGCACAAGGATCTTAGCTGAGCCGCAAGAAATCCTTGGGAGTGACAGGAAACTCAGGTTACCCGAAAACATGAGAAACTTCCTTCCCCAGAGGCTTTCAAAATGATGTTAGTAACGACCTGTCTACGAGCACTTGGGCTAGCTGAACAAATTAGAAAGAAATGAAGCTAAGTTTGAAAGAAACCAGGCGATGAGCCCTTGGCACTTCTATCTTTTTTCCTGGGGGGCGCTTTTTAGGGCTGCCCCTGAGGCATATGGAGGTGCCCAGGCTAGGGGTCGAATCGGAGCTGAAACTGCCAGCCTACGCCACAGCCACAGCAACACCACCAGCTTTGAGCCGCATCTGTGACCTACACCACAGCTCGTGGCAACGCCGGATCCTTACCCCACTGAGCGAGGCCAGGGATCGAACCCGCATCCTTGTGGTTCCTAGTGGAATTTGTTTCCTCTGCGCCACAAAGGAAACTCCTAGTCATTTCTATCTTGCCCAAAGTGTTTCAAGGAGAATTTGCGAAATGTATAAATGAATGACTGACCTGCTCCCTTGTGTCAAGTGGGAAAATAGGCTGTGTGACATTGGCAAGTTATTTAACCACTCTGAGCCTCGATTTCCTTACCTGTGGATAGTAATGAACTCAAAAGGATGGTAATAATTTTGTGTCGGATTAGTGCCTATCAAGCCTTTGGCAGATTCTCTGGAAGACAGAATGTATTCAGTAAAAGAAGAAGGATTATACGGATGCCACAGAGATGAAGGACCCTTCGTTAGTCTCACTGCCAATTGGGATACAAGTTCCTTCTGTTCTATGAACCCTTGAGAAGTACTGGCATCGTGGAAGGGGAGTAAATTTTGGAAGGAGGAGGCCAGATGGTAGACTCAACAGTGCCTCCCACCACCTTCCAGCTGCTCAATATTTGCTTTGGCAGCACCTCTCCACTGGGCCTCTCCCGTTCCAACCCTCACTTGTGACCTCTCTGTTCGTCCCAGAATCTACCAGGGCATTTAGGGGCCACTCACTCCCGGCCCAAGCTTAGGAAATCTATCCACGTTCCCAGCCTTGTGAGGGATCTGACTCCTGGGTGATGGCCACCCTGGGACCTTCCATTCATCAAAGGGACTTTAGCGTCCCCGACTGTAGAGTGTAGCGGCCACTTCCATACATCTCCCAGGGGGACTTTTAAGAAGGTACCACTCAGCCTCCTCTCGCTCACCTATTTCCAGTTCAGACCTTCTATACCCACCTACTCAGAAGACCGATTCCTGCAGCTCATCCATGCAAAGAATTTCCCAAGGTTTTAGAGCCGGGGTGGGTCCCTAAGAGGCAGACCCATAGCAGTACCAATTCCATCATGACTCAGAGGATGTCACAAACGCTTTCTTATCACTCACCCAGCACAGGAGGAAGGAAAGGGCCCTGACGTCAGTGCTATCGAGAGTATGGAGCCCAAAAAGAGATCTGGCTTCATCAGGGGCTGTTGATGGGGCTAACTGAGTTAAAACCTCTCATTTCATTAGGGGGAAGGAGACCATAATTACATCTTGGAGCCCATAAGTAAGGGGTCATAATAGTTAAATAAGTGAGGAGGCCTCCAGAACATTCAATAATACAATCAGGTTAGACTCAAGGAGAAAATCTAATCATGGGATCAAAGATGACCCTTGTTTTTCATTCATCCTCATCGGGATGGTTGGTGATGATTTGTTTTCCATTCATTTCATTTGGCTCGAAAGAGCATGCTATTTCCTTCCATCTCCCATCAAAAAAAAAAAAAAAAAACAGGAAGCTCGCCAAATTAATAAACACAAGCCAAAATATGAACAACAAAAAAGCTGCCTCACTTTAAGCCAGAAGTCTCATACCCAATTTAAAGACAGGGAAACCAGTTCAAAGTTGGATATGACCAGATGCTTCAAGTCACTTTCACATCTGTATTCAAGTCACTTTCACATCTCCGTTGCCCTTTACCACTGACAGACTTGGTCACCCTCACTGTCACGTTTAATTTGTCCTCACCACAGCACCGATGCCCAATTTCCAGGCGTAGAAAATAAACTTGCAGGTGCTTGGTTCAACATTTACTGAGCATCTGCTCCCTCCAGACAAAGGGTCAGGTATGGGGAGGGCTTCCAACACACAGATGACTTGTCTGTAGTCACAGATCCATCAAGTGGCAGGGTTGGGACTTGAGCTTTGCTCTTTCACCTTGTGATCTGGGCCTGACTGTGACCTTAAAGCTGGACCCACAGAATCAGCCCTTCAACCAGGGGAAAGATGCAGAGTGTTTGTCCCCTAGCTACATACATATTTGTCATCCAGTAACTCAGATTCTCTAGTTTAAAAAGATTCATCTTAAACAATTTATGTGAAATTAGTTTTAACATAAGAGATCTGGGAGTTCCTGTTGTGGCCCAGTGGAATAAATCTGACTAATATCTATGAGGATGAGGGTTCGATCCCTGGCCTCACTCAGTGGGTTAAGGATCTGGTGTTGCTGGGAGGTGTGGTGTAGGTTGCAGATATGGCTCCGATCCTGAGTTGCTGTGGCTGTGTTGTAGGCCAGCAGCTTAGCTCCAGTTGGACCCCTACGCTGGGAATTTCCGTTTGCCTCAGGTGCAGCCCTACAAAGCAAAGCAAAGTAAAATAAAACAAAATAGGGATTTATTCTTTTTTTTTCTCATAGGAAGGATGAGAAGCCTGTAAAGACAGATGAGAATGTACTGAAGGAAAATGAAAAAGTCCCATCACGTGAGCATGAGGAGTTCGGATAACAAACCTACCTGCCTTCCCTTGCAAAGGGTTTTTGGTGCCTGGAATGTCCTGGCACAGGGACCAATATTTCTCCAGAAATAATAGTTCAATACGGAGTTCCCGTTGTGGCTCAGTGGTTAACGAATCTGACTAAGACCCATGAGGTCGCGGGTTCGATCCCTGGCCTCGCTCAGTGGGTTAAGGATCCGGCGTTGCCGTGAGCTGTGGTGTAGGTCACAGACGCGGCTCGGATCCCGCGTTGCTGTGGCTGTGGCGAAGGCCGGCGGCTACAGCTCCTGTTAGACCTCTAGCCTGGGAACCTCCATATGCCGCAGGTGCGGGCCTAGAAAAGGCAAAAAGACAAAAAAAAAAAAAAACATGAAAATACTGGAGAGCAGACAGGATAGGGCAGACTCTCCAAGCCAAGATCCAGGAGAAAATGGACATATAAAGAAATGAGACCAACACCTTTCCCTCAGGGATATTTGCTAATTTCAGAGGATTTTAAAGCTTCCAGGCAGTAGCAAGACAAAACTGGATAGAGGGGGCATAAACCCTCCATACTTTCGTTTCGAACCTCAAAGAGCTGTGAGGATGAAACACAGGTGGGCCAGCCCTTGTCGTGACTGTGGCTCGGCTTCCAATAATCTCAGCCCCTGAAACTGGGTGAAGGTGATCTCCGATGGCTCAGGGATGAAATCAGAGAAAGGCGTTTTCAGACAAACAAAGCTGAGAGTTTGTCACAAGCAGACCTGCGTTAGGACAGTAGAAGAAAAATTATCCCAGATGGAATGACACAGAGGCAGGAAGAAACAAAGAGGACAGAAAAGGGGAAAAATGTGTGTAATATTGGCTAAAGAAACCAATAATGAATGTGCCTTATGGAGCTTAAAATATATATGGTGAAATACACAACAACAGAGGCATATAAGTCAGAAGGGGATATATGGAGATTAAGTAAATAATATCTTTGGATTTTCTGAGAAAAGGGTAAAAATGCCAATTAATCATGGACCGTGATAAGTCAAAGATGCGTATTACAGTCTCAAGTAACTAATAAAAGGATAGTAGGGGGTATAACATGAAAGCTAATAAAAGAAGGAAACGAATTTTAAATCCCAATCTAAAAGAGAAGAAACAAAAAAGGAACTTGAAGCAGCTGAGATGAAGAAAAGCACAGACTAAGATGAGAGAGTTAAAACCAACATACATCAATGATCACATTAAATGTAAGTAGACTCAATGCTCTGATTAAAAGGCAAGATTATCAACCTGGATATAAATACAAAGCCACCTTGTGCTCTTTACAGGGGACACAGGTAAAAGAGAAGGAAAAAGGCGAGGTTGACGGTAAAATTAAAAAGTATGCCCTACAAATGCTAACTCAGAGACAGCTGGTGAGCTCTGTCGGACTTTAAGGCAAAAACCTTACTAGAGATTTAAAGATGCTTCATTATGATAAAAAGCTTAATGCACCAGGAAGACATAACACTTTAAAATTTTTATGTACGTTAACAATTTAGTTTCAAAATAAATGAAGCAAAAACTGACTACACTGCTAAGGGAATAAGCCTGTGAAAACATGGAAAAGATTTAAACACACCTCTCTTAGAAAGTGAGTGAACAAGCAAAAATCAGTAAGTACACAGAAAATTTCAACATGTGGGACAAACGTAACCTAATTGACATAATTAGAATGCTGCACCCAGCAACTACAAATTACGTATTCTTTTCAAGCATACTCAGAACACTTTAAAAAATTAGCCATATGCTGAGCCATAAAGCAAGTTTCAATATATTTCAAAGGATAGAAAGCAAACTGAGTATCTTTAACCACAGTGCAATTCAGCCAGGTATCAAGAATGAAAAGATTACTAGAAGTCGCTGTATGTTCAGAAATTAAGAACTACACCATCTAAATAAATAATGAGGGAATTACAATGAAAATTAGAATGTAATTTAAATGAGTAAAAATACTGTATACCAAAACTTGGATTCAACTAAATTACTGATGTATTAGAAAAGAAGCTAAAAATCAATGAATTCTCAATCATTTTATAAATTGTAATAGGTTCTCCGAGTTTAATACCATGAGTCAAACCCCAGGCCGGCTGAACAGATTAGCCACTCTCCAAGGCTGGATCCACCATTTCCTGAATCCCACTTCTTTTTCTTAGCTTAGCCTTTCATTCAGAAGTAGCACATTCTCAAACAACTTTCTGAGAAAGTATGGATGGAAGATAATAACCCCCAGTTCTTACAAGTCTGAAAATAATTCTACTCTCACACTTTATTATTAACTTGTCTAGGTATAGAACTTCAGGTTAAAATTCTTTTTCTCTCAGAACCCTGAAGACATTTCTCCGTAAACTATCAACATCTTATATTGTTGATGAGAAAGCTGATGCCAGGCTGTTTCTTGTTTCTTTGTGTGTGTCCTGGTTTTGTTTGTTTTCTCTTGGGAAGCTTTCAGGAGCATTTTTGAGTTTTGAGTTTCCTAAAGAAACATCAAGATTTCAGGAGTTCCTATTGTATCTCAGAAAGTTAAGAACAAGACGTAGTGCCTTCGAGGATGTGGGTTCAATCCCTGGCCTTGCTCAGCGGGATATAACATTTGGTGTTGCTATGACTGCAGCATAGGCCTGCGACTGCAGCTCTGATTCAGCCTCTACCCTGAAGTTCCGTATGCCGCAGGTGCAGCCACAAGAAAAGAAAAACTAGAGTTCCTGCTATAGTGCAGCGGGAACAAATGCAATTAGTATCCACGAGGATTCAGGTTCAATCCCTGGCCTCGGTCAATGGGTTAAGGATCTGGTGTTGCCATGAGCTGTGGTGTAGGTTGCAGATGCGTCTCGGATCTTGCATTGCTGTAGCTGGGGCGTAGGCTGGCAGCTGTAGCTCCAATTTGACCCCTAGCCTGGGAACCTCCATATGCCTTGGGTATGGCCCTAAAAAGCAAAAGCAAAAGAGAAAAAGATTTCCATCATTTTGCATTGATTGTGTTGGGAATATGGCAGGCTCTTTCAATATGGAGATTTTGCTCTTTGAGTCTAGGAACTGGCTTTTGTTATTTCTTTGACAATTTTCTCTCCCCAATTTTTTTTTGTCTTTTTGCCTTATCTAAGGCCGCTCCCGCGGCATATGGAGGCTCCCAGGCTAGGGGTCTAACAGGAGCTGTAGCCGCCGGCCTTCGCCGCAGCCACAGCAACGTGGGATCCGAGCCAAGTCTGTGACCTACACCACAGCTCACGGCAACGCTGGATCCTTAACCCACTGAGCAAGGCCAGGGATCGAACCCGCAACCTCATGGTTCCTAGTCGGATTCGTTAACCACTGAGCCACGACGGGAACTCCCTCTCCCCAATTTTATCTGCTTTCCTTTTGCAGGATTCCTTTATCAGCTGTGGAACATGTTGTATTGATCTGCCATGTAGATCATTTAATTTCTTTTGAGATAATTCCCATTTTTTGTTTGTTTCTGATTGTATATTTGTTTGTTTGCCTGAGTTGAGGAAATACGTGCCTTGATGCGAGGCATTCAGTGTGGGAAGTGAGAGACAGGTTGACTGTTCCACATGATTTCAATTACTTCCTCTCTTTATAGCGAAACATATCACCACTCAGCCTCCTGCAATCATGCCTGGTGTCCTTGTCCCAGTGGCTGTTGGCATCTATGTTTTCTTCTTCATCTGGTCCCTCCTGTCCTCTGCTTCACCAGATACCACTCTTTCACCTATTTTCCAACTTCCAGAAAGTGTTGAAATCTTTTATTCTCTTTATTATACAGAAATTATAATTTCTTTGAGATTTTGCTATTATTTCAAGGGGTCTTGCGGAAGGAAGTAAATCTATGTACTCAGGCTCCCACCTTTACTTGGGAGTTCAGCTTCTATTTCCTTACCTCTCTACCCACTATAAGGCAGGAAACGGGAGCTCCCCTGTGGCACAGCAGAAATGAATCCAACTAGTATCCATGAGGATGCAGGTTGGATCCCTGGCCTCGCTCAGTGGGTTAAGGATCCAGCACTGCCATGAGCTGTGGTGTAGGTTGCAGACACGGCTCGGATCCCGCGTTGCTGTGGCTGTGGCGTAGGCCAGCAGCTGTAGCTCCGACGCGACCCCTAGCCTGGGAACTTCCATATGCCACAGATGTGGCCCTAAAAAAGCAAAAAACAAACAACCAAGACAAAGGCAGTCAACAAAGAGCCACCATATGTTTTTTCATCTCTAATTTTGATGCCTAACACCAGCACGGCCAACCATCATCCCTTAAGCGATTGTTGAATTGAATAGAATTGCCTACTGTATGTTATGCATGCTCAGTCTTCTTAAGATAATTGCCAAGTCCATAAGGAAACCTGTAAAGACATGCCTTTAATGAGCTGCATCTCCAAAGTAAAATCAAGATACATTTTCAGACAACTTCCAGTGCATTGACAAGGACCACACAGGTGAATGTTTTAAATTTGGATGACCCCTGAGAAATCTGGGACTCAGGTTAACTTACCACTCTGTCGAATCTCTAGCATCCGATAACGTGGGCTTTTATTACAAAAAAAAAAAAAAAAGCCCTGTTAGTGGTGCTTTTTTTTTTTTTTTGATGATAAATGAAGTTAGAAGAAATGTCACCTACCTCAATCCTGAGAATATCGGGCGTTTTCCAAGTTCAAAAGCAAGAACTGCTTCTGCTCTCAAAGGGAATAACTGCTGAGTATTGTCCCAGATGTTGCTGCTTTTCTTTCCAGTTGATAAAGCCTCAGGATTTTGATCAACGAATTGGGAGGCTTTTCCCTTTTATCAATGATTGAGAATCTGGCTGGTGGCTGATGAAAGAGTTTAATTCACAGGGGATTGATTTTCCAGGTATTTACAAGGAAGCAGTCATTCGGCTTGCAGAAAGAATGATAGCTCATTTTTCTCCCTTTGTCTGAGCCGGCCAGGAACCTGGGAGAACAAGAGAGCAGCCCAGATCGAAAGGTCAGCCTGGCAGTGTGCACTGAACTCGGGGAGCGGAGAGAAAGTAAATCTTTGACTGTCCTGAGCTATAAAGGCCCAGAGAAAATACTAATAAAGTCATGTGGGTCAGAATCCGAATCCTCTGGCTTCACGTGTCACTCTGGCCCAGATGTTCCACAGCAGGGGGAAAGCCAGGGCTTCGAGTTATTTAGGTTCATCTGACTCTTTTGCTCTCCAACCAGCCCGGGATTTGGGGGACATTCCTTGACCTCTCTGAGCCTCACATTCCTTATGGATAAGAGCGTTGATGGAAATGAAATAGAAGGTGAATGTTAAAGAGCATGCCCAGGAGTTCCCGTCGTGGCGCAGTGGTTAACGAATCCGACTAGGAACCATGAGGTTGCGGGTTCGATCCCTGGCCTTGCTCAGTGGGTTAAGGATCCCGCGTGGCTGTGGCTGTGGCGAAGGCCGGCGGCTACAGCTCCTGTTAGACCCCTAGCCTGGGAACCTCCATATGCCGCGGATGCGGCCCTAAAATGACAAAAGGCAAAAAAAATAAAATAAAATAAAATATAAAGAGCATATCCAGGGACTAAGTATGGAGCAGTGGCTCCGAAAATGCTGGTTCTGGGTTTCCCTTTCTGTCTTGAGAGAGCCGTGGTCCGTCTCATAGAAAGCGGTTCCCCTCAATAGACAGCCTGCTAAGGGTAACCCCCTCCTCAGCTCAGGTGATGGAACACGCTAACTCGTTAGGCAGATTTGTCGCTGCTTCTCCATTTTAAGGCACCCCTCCTCTCGTGTTCCTCGCCCTGTTTTCTCCTTCTTTCTTTTTCCCCTTTTCCCTCCCATTCCCTGCCAAGTCCCATGTCACATAATAGGAATGGACATGGAAGGCAGGCACAGATGAAGACTCGGGGGTGGGGACAGAAAGGGGAAGCAAAAGAAGAGATTGATGACACAGCTGCCTTGGTCCCAAAAGGTTTTTTTCCCGCCCGTCTCACCCTAGGTACTCTCGTCTAGTCCTTTTGCTTCCGAGAGCTTGATGGTTTCTAATTCTCCATCTCCCCCCCAGCTACTTCTTCTCTAGAACTGCATATCCAACACGCGTTCAGGGTCTCCACTTCTGTGTCCCTAAGCTCTTCAACATCAATACTTTTGAGCTGAACTCATCCTTGCCCTACCTGCCTGCTTTGCCCCGCAACTCACTTATCCTCCAGGGCAGTTCATATTTTTTTTTTTGTCTTTTTGCCTTATCTAGGGTTGCACCCGCGGCATATGGAGGTTCCCAGGCTAGGGGTCTAACAGGAGCTGTAGCTGCCGGCCTTCGCCACAGCCACAGCAACGCGGGATCCAAGCCGCGTCTGCAACCTACACCACAGCTCACGGCAACGCTGGATCCTTAACCCACTGAGCAAGGCCAGTGGTTCTTAGTCAGATTCGTTAACCGTTGAGCCATGACGGGAACTCCCAGGACAGTTCATTTTAAATAGTGGCTCTGCTGTTCACCCAATTATTCCCAACCAGAAGCCAAGAAAACCTCCTTGAGGAGTTCCCTTCATGGCGCAGTGGTTAAAGAATCCGACTAGGAACCATGAGGTTGAGGGTTCGATCCCTGGCCTTGCTCAGTGGGTTAAGGATCCAGCGTTGCCGTGAGCTGTGGTGTAGGTCACAGACGCAGCTCAGATCCCGCGTTGCTGTGGCTGTGGCGAAGGCCGGCAGCTACAGCTCATGTTAGACCCCTAGCCTGGGAACCTCCATATGCCGCGGGTGCAACCCTAAAAAAACAAAAAAAAAAAGAAAAAGAAAAAAGAAAGAAAACCTCCTTGAAATTTCTTCTCCATCTATGGCCTCCTGCATCACTCTTCAAACGCTTCCAAGTTTTAACCCCTCTGGACCCTTGTTATCCACATGCTAAGCCCCTGTGTCGGCTCTTCAGATCTCATTGTTCCCTCATGAATTCAGTCTCTTTGTATTTTTGATCTGTATGCTAAGATATTTCTTTGACTTGAACTTCTAGGCATTAATACTGTTTACAGCAGTGATCGTCTCTTCCTTAATTTTTAAATTTAAAATCCTATCTATTGTTCAGCTTTGTTCTCTTTTTTCCTGGTTCCAGGAGGTTTTTCTTTTTTTTTTAATGTATGACTCACCTTAAGTACTTGCATTATTCTTTAAGTAAGATCAAATATCACCTCTAGCGGTTTTATTCCAAAAGGGTTACCTCTCCGAGCGTTCTACTTATTATTGCTCTTCCATGTCTGTTGCGAATCCCCTGGGTTCATTGCATTTTCCTTGGTGAGCCCTTGGTTTGTATTGTCTTAAAACCTGGGTCATGCTATCAAGAATGGCAATGAGCTCAGAAGCACTGGAAAGCACAGCAGCCTCTTATGTAGATGACAAGTTGTCTCTCTCCCGCTGAAACCTCTGGATGAATATCTCTGCAGTCCATGTAGAGATTTTCCGTATACTCAGAACAGAACATAGTTAAATTGCTACTAAGGACTTTTGGTAATTATCATGGTAAATGAACAATTCAGTTTCTCCTGGAGTATAATTGGGGGAATTCTACATACATAACAGATATAAAGGACTTTTTTTTTAATAAGCTGATTTAATATTATATTAATTTCAGGTATACAGCATAGGGATTCAAAATTTTTATAGATTATACTCCATTTATAGTTATCATGAGAGATTGGCTCTATTCCCTGAGCTGTACGATATATCCTTGTAGCTTAATTTTTTTTCTTCCTTTTTAGGGGCGTGCCTATGGCATATGGAAGTTCCTGGGCTAGGGGCTGAATTGGAGCTGCAGCTGCCAGTCTACGCCACAGACACATATGCAGTCTACACCACAGCGTGTTGTGATGCCAGATCCTTAACCCACTAAGTGAGGCCAGGATCCGCATCCTGGATGTATCCTAGTTGGGTTCATTACCACTGAGTCACAACGGGAACTCCCTCTCATTTATCTTTAATTGTGTCAAAGTATGGTCCACCTGTTAACAATTATGATCTGTAGTCATTATTATAACAATTTTACGTGAAACTTATTTAATACTCAGAAATAAAATGTATGATCACCAGTAATGAGGAAGTTTATTCACCCAACAATTATGGAGGGTCAGAGGTGTGTCAGGCACTGAAGGTGTGAGATGAATAAGGCAACCTCTGCTCTTCCACAGGAAAACCGTGCTACCGGTGAGCACAGAAAAGTGAAAGAGCAGAAGTTGGTTTATGTCTAACAACGACAAAAACAGCAGCAGCAGCCTAGAATGACTCCTCTCTGAGGATGATTTCCAGATCTCCCCAGCATCTTCACTTCATTATGGTCACTGAG
This sequence comes from Catagonus wagneri, assembly GCA_004024745.2. Classification (NCBI taxonomy): domain Eukaryota; kingdom Metazoa; phylum Chordata; class Mammalia; order Artiodactyla; family Tayassuidae; genus Catagonus; species Catagonus wagneri. Next base: position 541,360 of record PVHT021183515.1, read on the forward strand.
CCATTGAGAGTGCTCTAGGCAGCTTCATCCTTCAGGTGAGGTGACCAGAGCTTACAGAGATGAAGGATCTTGCCAAAGTTCACACAACTTGCCAGAGACAACAATGGGACTGGAACTAGATTGGGGATTCCTAGAACCATGCTCTTTCCACCGCTTTCCACCGCATCGCCCACTGGTGCACAGTCTGGACACAGGACAGATACTCATCATGTGCTTCTCAACGGATGGAAGGATGCTTACTAGCACCTTAGGCCACATCCTTCACGTGGGAGCCCCGTGGGTGGCTTGACCGAGAGATGCTGCCAGAGGCCGCTGCCGATGGTCCAAAATTACGTAGTCACTGTGGGAGGCAGCTGGCCTCTTGTAAAGCAAATTTACTACTGATAATGAATATTTGATGCAGGTGCATACCTGCTCAGTAGATAAGTTCTGTTTTCATATGTTGTTAGGGGAACTGATTAAATACGTTGGAATACGTTGGTTATATAAAGAATATGTGTGATCCGCCGATGTGCATCGGTGCCTGGTGCAGCGAGCCAATCTTAAACTAACAGCTCTTGAAAGGACCAACCTGTTTAAAGCATAGATTCACTCTATCTGAGGACAGGCAATTAATAGATTTCTCCTTAGTTATAAATAATAGAGTGGTCTTTCCTTTACAAGGTTAACTCTGTGGTGGAGTATTTGTCTTTCTCCCCGTAACTTAGATAAAGCCCTGCCACGTGTTTGCCTGGGCTGAAAAGGCAGTATCTTTGTGAATCAAGGAACACGCACTGCAAGGCAAGGAGGAAGAGGGGAGAGCATGGAGAAGGCACCAGGGAAGAAGGCAGGTGGGATTAGAAAGGGTGGTGTGCCCGCTCGCTAATTATTGGATAGGAGCAGAAGGTGAAAATGGGGAGAGAGTTGAACTCTCCTTTTGAGGAGTGGGACGTGCCAATGGACAGTCAGTGTTCCATCCAGAAAGGATGTCCACGGGGGGAGAAACCCTTGCTAGCCCCCTGCCCCACCTGCTCTTTCTTCTACCACAAACCTTGCCTGAAAGAAAGGTAGACCCAGGATGCACTTGGTCTTCAATCAGTGATGTCTCGCTTTCGTGATATTTCCTGAGAAGCACAGAATCAAAGGGCTACTGAACTCAGAGGACCGAATCTGTCCTACTCTCTAGAGCCTGAGAGGTACAGGGCTCTTGCCAAAGCCCCGTAGAGACAACCCTTGACTTGATCCCCGCCCACCTTCCCGTCCAGCTCCTTCTTTCACATCGCCCTCATCCTTGCCTTGGCAGCCTCGCGTGTCCTCTGCTCTCTTTAGGTAGCAGGTAGCGTGCTAGCTTCGGACCCCCTGTGGTTCCAGGGGAGCTGGGTAACTTCCCTCCTTAGTTTTCTGGCATCAGCCATAACTGGATGCGCGAAAGCAAGGAAATAATTACAGCCTCCCCCACGGAAAACAGCACAAAGCAAACAGAGCATGTTACACTGAGTGTTCCTGGGGCTTTCCGTCTAGATTGCTAGGTGTCCAACCTTCTGGTTTTTTTGTCCAGAAACCTTAATTCCTCAAAGGGACTCTTGGGTCAACGCGAGGGGACACAGTGACTCACTCCACAAAAACTGAGATGTGAGAGAAACAAAAAGGCTCTCTGAGAGGTTAAAGAGTGGAAGAGCGTGTCGTGTGCCACACACAGCATGCCTGCCCGCCCCCCTCTTCCCCAGGACAAAGGAGCCCACTGCCGCCCTCTCCAGCCTCGTGAAATGTCTTTCCGTTCGCTGTCCCAAGCTGGGTCATATTTCTCCCTCTGCCTGAGACCCTTCCCCTCCTCCCTCTGGCACTGCCTTTCCTTTTGATTCTATCACATCTTCTCTTGGTTGGGTCCCCTGCCTCCTCGAGGTCATGCCCCTCTCCATGTGGTGGCGACAGCCAATGACCAGCTGATTGGAGGATGCCAAGTCTCAGCCCCGTTGCCTCAACTGGGGTCCACTCTGCAAGGCCATCTCAGCACCAGAGTTCCCCGTAAGGCTGGCTGGAGCCTTGGCCGCAGCCTCATTGCAGGCCAGCCGCTCCCTCTGCCCAGTCCTGCCTTGCTCACTTCCTTACAGCTGTATCTCCTGAGAGACCTCGCCAGTCAACTCTCTGCCCAGGACCGTCCGTGCTGACCTGTTTCCCAGAAATCTGAGCTAAGACAGTTGGTGTCAGAAACGGCCTTGGGAGGGATATGCGAAAATGCAACCTTGCAATCCCACTCACAGTCATCTGGCAATGAGAACTCCAGCGCTGGCGCCAGCTGGAGCAAGGGTAGACCCTGACGTGTGTAGCGGCCCAGTGGTTAGGGCTGGGATACCTGTAGAAATGGATGCGCTGGCCCGTGTCATCTCTTGGGCACTGGAGAGGTTTAGGGGAAATGGTATGGGCTTAATCCCGCAGTTCCTTCATCCTGCAGTTCCTTAATTCTGCACTTCCTTAATCCTGAGCTTCAAAACCCATCTCAGAATCGTTCCATCAGGAAGGTGAGGGACCTGGGGTATTTATGCACCGCCTTCCAAAAGGAGGTTGCAGTTTGTGGTAGCGGTTGTCGCTTCCCCAGTGCCCCCCGCCCACAGCAGGTGGGCAGAGTGGCCTTTCAAGACTGGAGGAGGGCAGCCCTTGGGCACTAAGATGCAGAGTCTAAGCGATCTGAGTGGGCACCAACATCATCTGCTACACGAGGTCAAATACGATGAGGGCTTGAAAGAGGAGATAGTGGTGGAGACGGGCGAGAAGAGAATGGATTTGTCGTCAAGCTGATGAGCCCTGACAGGTAAGTATGGGGAGAGATGGAAAGAGAGGAAATCAAAGGTGATGCCTGGACTGGGGGCTAAGCAACTGAGTGGGTAGAGGGACCATCTAATAAAGGGGAATGACTGGAGGAGGCCTCAGATCTTGGGGAAAAGAACCAAGACATCTGTGTAGACATGCTTATTAGACCTCAGAATGGAACCATCGAGTAGACAAGCGGCTACAGAGGTTGAGCTTATGGAAAATGTCCCTGCACGCAGCCTCCTACCCCCACTCCAATCAGAATAGCATGTTTTATACCCATCCATAGCCATTTTCTAGGCTGGTTTCCTTATGAGATTTGATCTGAATTAATGATAATGACACTTGGAAGTATTTGCCAAACGTATACTAGTGAAAATAGGCTGATTGCAGGAACTTGAGAAATAATACGTACTGAACAGCAATTATGTGCCAGGCCTTGGGCTGAACTGCTTCATCTACATTACTGCACTGAAGCCTCCAGTAACCCAGGATGTAGATGTAGAAACCGGCCAGGAAGGACCGGATGACCATTTCCCAGGTGATGTATACACACACACCCACACACACACATATGTATATATGACTGGGTCACTGTGCTATACAGCAGAAATTGACACAGCGCTATAAATCAACTATACTCTAATAAAAGTGAAATAAAGATCAAAACAACTGGAAGAAAGAACTAAAAAAAAAAAAATCCACTCAAGGTTTTTACCAAAGCAGACAGGATAAATGACAACTTTTCTGCAATGAATCCTAAGCTAACGAAGAAGTAACCCTGACGGAGTTCCCATCACGGCACAGCAAAAACAAATCTGACACACCCATGAGAACGCGGGTCCCATCCCGGGCCTCGCTCAGTGGGTCAAGGGTCCCACGTTGCCGTGAGCTGTGCTGTAGATCACAGACGTGGCTCGGATCTGGCGTTGCTGTGGCTGGGGTGTAAGCCTGCAGCTGTAGCTCTGATTCAACTCCTAGCCTGGGAACTTGCATATGCCACTCCTGCAGTCCTCAAAAAAAAGCAAAAGAGAGAGAGAGAGAGACAGAGAGACAGAGAGAGAAAAGAAGTAGCCCTGAGAGAAGGGCTAGCTTTATAATTTGTAGAGTCAGTGCAAAGAGCCCCTTACTCTAAAAGCAGGCAGGGGGTGGGGGAGAGTACAGTTAAAGGTACTAAAATATACAGGGTTTTCCTTCAAAAACTGCTGAGTTACTTATAAACCATCGTAGCCCTGATGGTGATGCATGAAGCAATATAATTTTATAAGTTGCAAAAATATAATATTTGGATATAATTTTATATAGCAAAATAAATTATAATATGTTATTAATGTGATGTCTTGATCAACCAAGAGAATCCTCTGGCCAGCTTTTCTGGAAATGCATTTATTAGGTTCTCAGAATTTACGCTGTTAGCAACTTCATCTTTAGTTGATGTAATTAAAAGCATCTCTCTTGGCAAACGCAAGATCGCAAATAATTTTTGGTAATTTTTTTTTTTTATCTAGAGAAGGATCTTTCTGCTGACACAACAATTTCTGGAACCGTTAAAGCGTATTTTATAGGTTGTGACAACATTGGTATAAATTTCTGATAAATTATTTCAAAATGTAAATTTTAGCGCATCTAGAACTGATGATTCTTGCAAAACAATTTTTCTAAAAAGATGTAACTCTTCATACAATTCAGTTTTACACACGTTTGAATTTAATTTTGAATATAAATTCATGCAATGGCATTTTAATGTTTCTACTGACATTTCCTGTAACTTGTGGAGGATGTATAAGAAACCAAAAGTGGCATCGTGGCTTGTATATCATTCAAAACATCTGTGCATGCATTGTATGGCTTTCTCTTCATAACAAAATGAAATTAACTTTTAAATTGCCTTCATTAATAATTGGTTCATCCAAAGCATAATATGAAAAGTATTCTTTTCTATTGAATGTGATGATCTTTAAATTTGATTTCTCTTTCTAAGTCTGTTTGCTTTGCAAATGTTGCGGCAGTTTTCAAACCCAGAGCCTCTAAACTCCTTGAAGAATCGTAATAACTCTCATGTATGCTTTATTGCCACATCCATGTGTACACTTATATCTTGTAATAATTTGCTGACAAAATTTACTGCCTCTTCCTGCAGGTCCTGTCCTGGCACTCAGGCTGGAGCTAAATTTGTCTAGGTGGCACAGGGACAGTTTCTAGGGATGGACAAACAAGCTAGCCTTTCACCATAGACTCTAGCACGGGACACCAACTCTCCCACGGCCTTATCACTACCGCTGCAGTTGCCACCATTGCTAATCGGGCCCAAGTGCTGTGCCCTGGCCACCCCAGGCGTGCATGCAGGATGGTCAGCCAACTGTGTGTCATCCACTGCGTGTCATGCTTGGAAGCCTGGCCTATAGGCAAGCATGTTGTCCGGACTATCTCCTCTGCTTGCATGCATTCTCCTTACAAAACACAAGTTCAAAGATAAGATTATTAAGAATTTCCAGACAGTGATAGCAGAGCATAAACCAAGAAGGCTGCTGCTTCTGAGAGTAGGGCACCCAACACCCATAAAGCCAGCCCTGCCTGAGAGACATCGTCATTAACACTATTCTTCGGTTCCCGTCGTGGCTCAGTGGTTAACGAATCCGACTAGGAACGATGAGGTTGCGGGTTCGATCCCTGGCCTCGCTCAGTGGGTTAAGGATCCGGCGTTGCCATGAGCTGTGGTGTAGGTCGCAGACGCGGCTCGGATCCCGCGTGGCTGTGGCTGTGGCGAAGGCCGGCAGCTACAGCTCCTGTTAGACCCCTAGCCTCCTCCGTATGCCTCCTCCGTATGCCTCGGATGTGGCTCTAGATAAGGCAAAAAGACCAAAAAAACCCACTATTCTTCAAGTTTTCCAGAAACCCTATGACATCCTTCAGCATCATTTTCGAATCCCTGCCATATGAGTCTGCCTTAAAGGACTGCATCAAGGCCTACAGCCTGGCTTGGGTCTCTTCCAGCAGATCTTCCCCTGGCCTGCATCAAATCAAGGCATTGACCCTGCTGGATTCTTTGAGACCAAACCTTAACCTGCCTTCCTTTGAGTTTTCAATTCATCTCCTGCCCAGTATCACTGCATTTACTTTTGAAATCCTCCATTGATACATCCGTCTGATCCCAAGATTTCATCTCTCCTGCAGGTTTTGCTCCCTTGGCTTTGCTGGGTTCCAGCTTGGTTTTTCCAACAGCAAGAAGATTGAGTTTCAAAATAAACTAAAGTAATTATAATTGTGATAAGAATTAGCCCAGGAGCAGTGACTAATGGAGGTGACTGTGGATCAAGTGACTAAGCAAGTCATTGGGCCAAGTAGCTATTATGAAATAAATCTCAGCTAGGACAGAAAACAGCATCCGCCTTCCCGGCCTTTATCCCACAGCTCTCTCTGCTCTCCGCTTCGCTTGAAATGTTGAATCCTAAATAAGAAGAGCCATCATCTTTCTCCTCATTGAGACAGCCCCTTGAAAATCCTGTAAAAGGATGGAAATTAATAATCTTTTTTTTTTTTTTTTTTTTTTTGCTTTTTAGGGCCACCCCCGTGGCATACAGAGGTTCCCAGGCTAGGGGTCTAACAGGAGCTGTAGCCGCCGGCCTTCGCCACAGCCACAGCAACGCGGGATCCGAGCTGCGTCTGCAGCCTACACCACAACTCACAGCAATGCCGTATCCTTAACCCACTGAGCAAGGTCAGGGATCGAACCCACATCCTCATGGATACTAGTCGGGTTCATTACCACGGAGCCACAACCAGAACACCAGAACTAACACTCAATCCTGTCAACTTAAAAAAAAAAAGCAAAACTGTACAACCTGAAAGTTGAGAGTTAAGTTTCATTTGCTGCCCCAGAGACAGCGTCCTAGGTATCCCCAAGAAACCGCTCTGAAGAGGCAAGATAAGGAGCTAGGGTATACGAGTTCTGCAACAAAGGGAAGACAGTAGGAACAAAAGATTTACCGAGATCCAGATTCACAGCAGAAGATGTAAAGATCTGGGCTTCCTGGAATCACTCCTTTGATATACACCTCAGCTGGGGAGGGGGGCAGTCTTTTCTGTTTCTTTCCTGAGTTCCCTCAGGGCTCACTGGCCCACCCTTGGTTTTGCCTTTTTTTTTTGTCTTTTTGCATTATCTAGGGCCGCACCCCCGGCATGTGGAGGCGTCTAACAGGAGCTGTAGCTGCAGGCCTTCGCCACAGCCACAGCAACGCAGGATCCAAGCCGCATCTGCAACCTACACCACAGCTCACAGCAATGCCAGATCCTTAACCCACTGAGCAAGGCTAGGGATCGAACCCACAACCTCATGGTTCCTAGTCAGAATCATTTCCGCTGAGCCACGACGGGAACTCCATGGCCCACCCTTGGGAGTGGCTGTTCTCACAGATGACTGTGACATCTTTTGTTCTGTCCATGAACTCCAGCGCCCCCCCCCGGGGGGGGCAGTATTTCAGACAGCTCTGAAATACCACCCCAACATGGAAAGAGGGAAGATCGAGCTAAACAGGGAAGGGGAGGAGCCTGCAGCCAGGCACACATTTTGCAAAGGTTTGCCGCTGGTCTTGGGAAGGTTGCTGCTAGTCACAGACATCAGTCAACACTGAAGGGTTGGGCTCATAAAATCTCCTCCTAAATGCCAGAATCGGGCTCATAAAATTGTCTGCTAAAAATATCTGACTACCCTAAGATCTGTTCTTCCATTTTTCCCAGAGCACAAAGCGCCTCACTCTTGGTCTGCGCCCTGAGCTCTGTTAAGGGGGCGCTGCGGGTGGGCGGCTGCAGTGGCTCACGTTTCACTCCATTTCGAGGCTGATGGGGAGATGCCAGACTTCACGATACCCACTGTATACCCAGTGCAGTGCTGGGCACTTTATAAAATCTTATTTTCTCTTCATGACGATCCTTAAATTGCTCTCCCTCCCAAAAAAGACAGAGGCCAGCACATTCAGGAGGCCCAGGTCGCGTGGCCTGGCTTACGGTGCCCAAGGAGGATCGTTAGATTCTGGCTCTGAGGTGGCATTCCGTGAGGGTGTCTGGCCTGAGCCAAATGACAGGCTGAGGCAAGGTTGCCGTAGCTCACCCTCCTGGCCAAGAAAAATGGAAACAGCCTGTCAAGGGGGGGAGGGGCCTGGGGCCCCTCTACGTGCCAACATTTGAAGAGGATGGCAAAGAGTCAACATCTGGAGGGCTCCCTAAGCTGGAATTTGGGGCTGGATTTATGTGGTGGCCACAGCTGCTGATGTGGGCAGGCAAGTACTAGGTTAGAGAGCCAAGGCTTTTCGACACCACATTATAGCCAAGGAAAAGAAGACTCAGGAAGATGAAGTAAGGAGTTCCTGACATGGCTCAGCAGTCGCAAACCCGATTAGGATCCGTGAGGACACAGGTTCGATCCCTGGCCTCGATCAGCGGGTTAAAGGATCCAGGGAGCTGCAGGGTGGGTTGCAGACGTGGCTCCGATCCCGCGTGGCTGTGGCCGCAGCGTAGGCCCAGTGCCTCTGGCTCCCATTCAACCCCTAGCCTGGGAACTTTCATATGCTGCAGGGGGTGTGGTCCTAAAAAGACAAAAAAAAAGTAAAAGATGAAGTAGGTGGCCCAAGGTCATATCGACAGAGCCTGGATTCCAACCTGGACCTGGTATATAAAACACACACACACACACACACACACACACACACACACACCCATCAGCCAAAGTAATTGAGAATACAATTCTCTGCCTTCGGCAAAAGACTTCATTCAACCAAGGTAATCTGGCCAGCCTAGGATCCCTGATACCGAGTTAAGGAAAAAATATGAGTCCAATTACCCAATTTGCAAACTGAATTTTAAAAAATAAGCCAATTCTGTTTCTCTGGATGCCAACATACCTTGTCAGCCTGACTCTTGAAAACCATTTTTCAGACTGCTGTCTCTGCCCAGGACTGAAACTCTATTTTGAAACAAAGTGCTCCTTTGAAACAAAGCTGAGCAGGGAGTCCTTTGTCTAGACTTGTTTATCTTTCTCTAGGAACAATGACTACCATTGATTTAACAGGCAGAGGCCCTTGAGACTTGTAGGAACTAGGGATGAAAAGTAAATCAGTTATTAATCTTTCAAAGAATTTCTCCATCCCGTATTTATGGAGGACCTTCAATGTGCCAGGAAGGAATTGAAGAAGATGGTCATTGAAGGAGGCAGACAAGTAAGTGGAAATAACCCAATGAGATGGGTCCAAGTTTTTTTTTTGTTTGGTTTTTTGCTTTTGAGGGCCACACCCACAGCAGATGGAGGTTCGCAGGTTAGGGGTCCAATCAGAACTGCCTCCACCAGCCTACACCACAGCCACAGCAACTTGGGATCCGAGCCCCGTCTGCCACCTACACCACAGCTCATGGCAACGCCGGATCCTTAACCCACTGAGCAAGGCCAGGGATCGAACCCACATCCCCATGGATACCTGTCAGACTGGTTAACCGCTGAGCCCCGAAGGGAACTCCAGGATGGATCCAGTATGAAAGGATGACATCAGCTCAGGGGGAACACTTCTTCCCGCTCCTGATGCTTCTTTCCAAGTGTTGCTGTAACGCTCCGGCGTCTCCCTCTTCTCATCGCTGCTCCCCAGAGCACGGCTTAGGCTGCTGGGTGACTTTAGGAGGAAGAAACTGGACACTCTCATCTCAGCCACTCCTTTCATCTCTGTTGAGAGGAAGTCACCTTCAAGAACATGAGTTCTTCTCTTCTCTCCAGGAAGCCTGTCCTCAGCCATGCTGCCCGTGGCTGAGTGGACAGGTCTGTCTGGTTCTGGAGACTAGTTTGTGCTGACACCCGGCTAAGTCCTCCAAATTAGCCATTATCAATAATAGATGCGCTGTGTTAGCTCTTGTCTGCTTACGCTTTTGTCTCCTGTCTCAGTTTGTTCAGAGGCAGATGGAGAAGAAAGGCCCTAGTCACAGAGCCTTGTCAAAGACCCTGGCTCCATCAGTACCTGCTTCCTCCTGGAGGCGTCGTTCAGACCACTCGTCGCTCAAACCTCTTTGCCCGCGTCATGTGTCTCCTCCGCCAACTTGGTGCCCCATCGCCAAAAAAGAGCTCCTATGGGTACCTTGACTTGCATTGCCTGGTTTTTAAATGAACTCAAGCCAGTTCCCAAGCATCCCCATTTCCTCTGCTAAATCTGCTTCTACTTCGTGATATCCGGGCCTTTCCTGGGTATCAGCGTCAAGCTGTAGGGGCTTCCCTTCTTCTCTTTGGGGAAGTGGGCCGTTGTGGGGCCCCCTTCTTCTCCACGATTCTTCAGTGTTCAGGGCAGCATTTCTGTGGCCACATCTACAATTTCTTCCTGCTCCTTTGGAAGGTAATTCCTCTGGGTTTGAATTTATTGAGAGCAGTTTTGTCCCGTGGCTGCACCTGTCTTAGATTTCATTCCCTCTTAATCGTGTTTGTTCTCCTTGTTGCGAGTTTTAAGGTCATTCTGCTACCTTTTTTTTTTGTCTTTTTGCCTTATCTAGGGCCGCACCCACAGCATATGGAGGTTCCCAGGCTAGGGGTCTAATCGGAGCTGTAGCCGCCGGCCTTCGCCACAGTCACAGCAATGCGGGATCCGAGCCGCATCTGCAACCTACACCACAGCTCACAGCAACGCCGGATCCTTAACCCACTTAGCGATGCCAGGGATTGAACCCGCAACCTCATGGTTCCTAGTCGGATTCGTTAACCACTGAGCCAGGACGGGAACTCCCCATTCTGCTGCTTGATAGAGGAGATGGAGACAAAGTAGGACTGCTTTCTCTGTCATCTGTTACCATTATTCCATCTACTCCCAAGCTATGGGCCTGCCATTCAGCCCTTATTTCAACATCTTACTTCAAAGGTAACTTTTTTTTTTCTAGTCAGTAACAATTTTGTCAAGCTGCATCTCATCCTGGACCCTCCCTATTCCAACACTATTTTTGTACATCTGTGCCTCTTTTGTGCTTGCCTAATGTATGCAAGGCTTTAAATATCTGAGCTCATCTGGGACACCTCTGTGTGGTTTCTTAGCTCCCCCGGGTAGCCTCCTGCCTTTGTCCCACACTTATGCCTCCTTGTCCAGGTTTTTTGAACTGATACACTTTTTTCTTTTTTGGTCTTTTTTTTTTTGGTCTTTTTAGGGCCACGCCCACAGCATATGGAAGCTCCCCCGCTAAGGGTCGAATCGGAGCTGTAGCTGCCAGCCTACACCACAGGCACAGCAGTGCCACATCCAAACCACATCTGCGACCTCCACCACAGTTCACGGCAATGCCTGATCCTTAACCCACTGAGTGAGGCCAGGGATCAAAGCCGCACCCTCGTGGATGCGAGTTGGGTTTGTTACTGCTGAGCCACATCGGGAACTCCCTGATACACTTTTAGAGGTCTTCCTGCCATATTATTTTGGCTTAAAATCTTGGCATTTCTTTTTTTCTTTGCTTTTCTTTTTCGGCCACGCGCATGGCGTGTAGAAGTTCCCAGGCCAGGCACAGAACCGGAGCAAGAGCAGCAACCCAAGTCACCACATTAACAGTGCTGGACTGCCAACCATCTGCACCACAAGGGACCGTCACATTTTTTTGCCTTTTTTTGTCTTATTAGGGCCTCACCTGTGTCATGTGGAGGCTCCCAGGCTAGGGGTCTAACAGGAGCTGTAGCCGCCGGCCTTCGCCACAGCCACAGCAACGCGGGATCCGAGCCGCGTCTGCGACCTACACCACAGCTCACAGCAACGCCGGATCCTTAACCCACTGAGCGAGGCCAGGGATCGAACCCGCAACCTCATGGTTCCTAGTCGGGTTCGTTAACCACTGAGCCACGACGGGAGCTCCCCCTTCGCATTTCTTTGTACATTCTCTATATCCTGCACATCACTAGATCCGCAGATGCCGTGTGTTCACCACACTTCACCACTTCTCCCTCTTCAGATCAGCTGGACGCTTCCACTATTTTTTCAGTGTCAGAACCCTTGTTCTCCACTGTTCACAACTGATAGTCTGGCATTTTTCTCCTTATCTGAATTCCAGCTGAAACCACTTCAGTCAAGTAAACAGCTCTCTGGCTAAGCGCCCGCTCCTCCACTTCCCCACCCGCGCCCCCAGGGGATCCCGGTGGCTGAGTAAGGGCTGAGCGGCTGGCACGCTCAGGGCTCACAGACTGGACCAAGCCGTCCATGCAGACAACACTCACAAAGTCCCTCCAGCTCTCCAAAGACATCAGCTTTATCGTCCGTAACGCGTACAACTCTCTACTTCCTACCTCCTGTCGTTTTGTGACAATTAAATCAGGAGAAATCTATGGCAGTCTCTACAAATGCTCCCACGAGTCCACCCATTTTCCTCTGCCATCGGCCCCAACAGCAGGCCTGTCAGTCCCGTTTCATTCGACTCCGTGGGTTTCTAAGCCACACCCTTCTCTCCGACAGCGTCCACCCAGCTAGACTTCTGTACAGATCTGGGGTCCTAGGCCTGCTCTCTTCTTATTATACTGAGGAAGATGGAGACAGTCAGGAATATAGAGTTGCCCCGGGGTTGCCGAGACTTGGCCTCTGTCCATCCGTGTGGGATAGAAACACACAAACGATTTGATTGCTGAATGGTTGGATCGCTTTGCCAGGGAAAGGAGGCCTCAGCAGGGTAATGCCTTAAAGTCTGTGCCCTCCTTTGGGAGAGAATAGGAGCTGCTTTTATAGTTTGGGAGTGGAAAAGAGGGGTGCAAATAAGGACTGGGGTAGATGCAAGTTTGCATTCTTCAAAACTGGTATTTAGTTGCCCCGGGACTGGTTCTGGTGGTCCTTCTTTCTTTCTTTTTTGTCTTTTTGCCTTTATGTAGAGCCGCACCCGCGGCATACGGAGGTTCCCAGACTAGGGGTCTAACAGGAGCTGTAGCCGCCGGCCTTCGCCACAGCCACAGCAACGCAGGATCCGAGCCGTGTCTGCGACCTACACCACAGCTCACGGCAACAACGGATCCTTAACCCACCGAGCAAGGCCAGGGATCGAACCCACAACCTCACGGTTCTTAGTCGGATTCATTAACCACTGAGCCACGAAGTGAACTCCCCCGGTGGTCCTTCTTTCTGAAATGAAAAATGCTCCATCTAGTAGTTAACAACTTCCGTTTGTTGTTATCTGTGTTTCCTGAAGAGGAACCAGGACCCCGCCCCCAAGCTTCGTTATTGTTCTGAAGTCTTCTTCCCCGGTCTCCGCATCCTCTCCCTTCCCTGATTAGCAGCTGTTTGAACCTGCCTTTTGGAACTCAGGAAAGTTGGAACTCATGGAGGCTGAACCTTATTCCCTAAAAACAAGAAATGGGGGACATAGCAAGGCTCTGTGCCCAGGAGCAGCCCCACAAGGCCCGGCTCGGTTTCACCAGGACCTGGGTTTTTGTTGAGAATCCTAAAGTCTGACGTGTATTGCTTTTGCAGGAAGCCCCAGGGTCCCTCCTCATGGGAGAAAAAATAAAAAGCGAGACAGTTTTCCCTGTTCTTTGAACATCATTTTGCTAGGGAGAGATGGGCAGCTATTCAGAGAGGGAATGCCTGGCCTGATGCCAAAAGAGAATATTCTGGTAATATTCTCCACTCAAATCCTAAAAGAGATCAAATGACATAGAGAGACAGGCATCCCAAAGGCAAATGTGGCACCTGCATAGAATATTCTAGAAGGATGCACTTTTTTCTTTTATAGTTAAAGGCATGAGAGAGAGACTTATCTTTCATGCTTCATATTTCTATACTATTTGAGGTTTATTTCATTTTTTGTTTTTTGGTTTTTTGTTTTTGTTTTTGTTTGTTTGTTTTTGTTTGTTTGGCTGTCCCATGGCATATAGAGTTCCCGGGCCAAGGATCAAATCCGAGACGCCATTGTGACCCAAACTGCAGCTCTGACAATGCCAGATCCTTAACCCACCGGGCCGTGCCATTGAACCCAAGTCCCAGTGCTCCCAAGACACCACCGAGCCCATTGTGCCACAGCAGGAATTCCTACTATTTGAGTGTTTGAAAGTGAAACACCTCAGAGAGGAACCCAGCCTAAATCTAGACTGGGACTTGAACACATGGGTTTTTTTCATTAGAATCACTCACCTGGTGTCTGGACTTACTGAGACTCGGGTTCTTTGTGTCTCAGCGCAGAAGGAATTCAACAAGAGACAAAGCAATGGGCGAGACATAGATTTATTAAGATAGGATGCTTGTGGGGGATACCAGCAGGCAGGCAAAAAGGCTCTGCCCTGAGGATTAGGTGGGCTACATTTTTATAATCCAGGGAAAGTGGGGAGGGGGAGAAACTGCCTTCTTCCTCATTCTTCCAGTAGACATCAGGCTTACATCATTAGCTCCTCCTTCATATCCGGTAAGAGAGTATCCGACCCCATGAGGTCAAACTAGGACTGTCACGGCACTTAATCAAATCAGCAGAGAGTGGTAGCTTGTGCTAAAATATGTCGAATCATCTCAGGTTTCCATACAGTGAGGGTCTACTGCTTTTGGAATTCCTTAAATTCCCTTAAATTCCTGTCTTTGGTCCTAAGGACCACTATCTTGCTAAATTTGAAGGCAGACCCCATTTTATCTTTCACTTAATGACCTGGGGTGTATCTTGCGCTTTTTTTTTTTTTTTTGTCTTTTTAGGGCTGCACCCGAATCATATGGAGGTTCCCAGGCTAGGGGTTGAATTGGAGCTGAATCTGCCAGCCTACACCAGCAACGTGTAGATCCTAGCCGTGTCTGTGACCTACACCACAGCTGATGGCAATGCCAGGTCCTTAACCCACTGAACAAGGCCAGTGATCGAACCCTGCGCCCTCATGGATGCTAGTCAGATTCGTTTCCACGGAGCCACAATGGGAACTCTCTTGTGATTTTAAGGTTTTATAGTTAAGCAAGCCTGCTTTATTTCCAGAACATTCTGATGGCTTTCTCTGACCACTTCACTTACAATGGTATCCCAGAATTCCCTAGGTTTCCCTATCTATGGTCCCCTACTGGGACTTCTACAACTGCCTGTGGAACTGTCCTTCTCTGCCCCTCACATGTTGACACTGTTTAAGGACAGGCACGTGTGCGTCACTACAGGAGGACGCCTGACTCTGAGACTTAGAGTGAAGGAGAAAATGTCCCGATAAAAAAGGTAGAAAGGAGCCACCCCCGCCGTGATGACTAAGCAAAGTCCAGCCAACTCCCCCAACCAGCCCTCTCCACCCCCCGCACATCTGCTTCTGTAAAGGTGCTCCCGCAATTACAACCCTGCCTGTTTTCACTCCAGTCCGTCCCGCCAAGCAGGGACCTGGAAGAGCTAGCCCATAAAAGCCTTGTGAAATCGTTTTTCGGGGCTCAGATTCCAGAGAGCCATCTCCTCTGAGCCCACTGATGTAATAAACCTGAGTTCTCCAGCTCTCTGAGTGCTCACTTGGTTTCTTGCCGGGTAAAAGAGCTGCTGGAGTTGACACACCGTGGCCACGGGGCTGCTGCTGGAGCTGACACACCGCGGCCACGGGGCTGCTGCTGGAGCTGACACACCGCGGCCACGGGGCTGCTGCTGGAGCTGACACACCGCAGCCCTAACAAGAGATCTGAGAAGACTCCGTTCCAGCCTAAGGCAGTGGTAGCTGGGGTTTGCATGATCAGCCCACACTCTCTGCCGTGATCATTAAGCTGAGATCTCTGCAAAGCCGCTTGCTGAATTCTCAGCTCTCACGCTAAGGGGCCTTACCTATCGTCTCAGTTAGTCCTCTTAGCATGTCTGTGAGGTAAGCGTTGTTACTTTGCTTTTACAGATGAAGAAGCCAAGACTTGTGAGGTGAGGCAAGCTGCCACACAGCACCGGGCAAAGCGAAAGTGTGAACACAGACCTCCCTATGTCCAGAATCGATTCTCTTCGTCACCTCTGTGCTATGCTAACTCTCCACCAACCTGAGAAATCACCTCCCTGAGGCAGGAGATAGATGGGCTCCAGGATAGACATTTACAATCAGCCACCCGTTTATAATTCAATATAGAAATAACAACAGGGGGAGTTCCCGTCGTGGCTCAGTGGTTAACGAATCCGACTAGGAACCATGAGGTTGCGGGTTCGATCCCTGGCCTCACTCAGTGGGTTAAGGATCTGGCGTTGCCGTGAGCTGTGGTGTAGGCCGCAGATGCGGCTCGGATCCCGCGTTGCTCTGGCTGTGGCGAAGGCCGGCAGCTACAGCTCCTGTTAGACCCCTAGCCTGGGAACCTCCATATGCCACGGGTATGGCCCAAATAAGGCAAAAGGACAAAAAAAAAGTAATTTTTAAAAAATATGTGATATGTAGGTCTATGTATCCTCATCACATGGGGCTTAGCACATTGTTGTCATTCGAAAAATTATTGCTGAGTTAAAAGGCAGAATTAGGGAATTCCCATTGTGATGCAGTGGAAAGGAATCTGATTTGGAACCATGAGTTTGCGGGTTCAATCCCTGGCCTCACTCAGTGGGTTAAGGATCCAGCACTGCTGTGAGCTCCAGTGTAGGTCGCAGCCTCAGCTTGGATCTGATGTGGCTGTGGCATAGACCGGCAGCTATAGCTCTGATTGGACCCCTAGCCTGGGAACCTCCGTAAGCCTTGGTGCGGCCCTAAAAAGCAAAAAAAAAAAGCAGAATTTGAACTGAACTCAGCAAACTCAATAAACTGCTTGAGTTCTGACCCTCATAATGAAATAGCTGACATCTCATTTTTCTGCTATGAATTTGCCAAGAAAGAAATAGGATCCTGGATCCTGTCAAACTCCTGGGAAATACACCTCCTTCTTTACTCCTGGTCCCCTCAGCTCTTATCTGAACAATTGCAATGGCCACCTGCCTTTTGTCTTACCCATTCCTTTTTTTTTTTTTTTTGCTTTTTAGGGCCGCACCTGCGGCATATGGAAGTTCCCAAGTTAGGGGTCGAATCAGAGCTACAGGTGCCAGCCTACACCACAGCCACAGCAACACAGGATCTGAGCCGCGTCTGCGACATACACCACAGCTCACAGCAACGCCAGATCCTTAACCCACTGAGCAAGGCCAGGGATCGAACCCACATCCTCATGGATCCTAGTCAGGCTTGTTACGGCTGAGCCACAAAGGGAACTCCCGGTCTTACCCATTTCAATTCACTCCCCTGGGCACTACCAGAATGATCTACATAAACAGATCCAATCATGTCACTTCCTAGCATCCTCTCAGTGTTCCCCACCTCCCTCTCTCCGTTCACACAACCAAGAGTGACCAGCACACTCTACGGAGCGTCAGTGCAACCGCACTCACCCAGCAGCAGTGATGCTCGTAAAAATATTTAAATAACATCACATTTCAACATCAGCATTCAAGGTGGAGGAAAGATGCTGAAATCATCTTGCCGGCTCAAAAGTCATTGGTTTTCCGTGCTGACCAAGTTCTTCTATTCAGCTGGAAGCAAACAAATCAATCGCATCACTTTTCACTTAATTAGCCTAGAAGCTGCTGGCCTGGGCATTCTCCCTGCCAAGCCAGCACAGCCATGCCTGCTTCCCTCCCCTCCCCATTAGTCAGCAGAGAATGTCACCCCACCACAGTTAACTCTTAGTCCTATAGCCAGAGATAGTCCTATAGTCAGAGCTGGCCTACGGCTGAGTCCCCTGGGCTCCAGTAGCCCTTCACTCACTATATTGTGAAGCTTATCTCATGGAAGAGGTATGTCTCCTCATCAGACTCTGAGTCCAAAGAAGCAAAGACAATGCTTACCTATTATTTACCCCCAGAGCCTGGCATAGGGTTGGTACCTAATTAGCTCCAATACGTGATGTCACATCCCGCGGTAAAATTCCCAAAGCCATGCTTGAGAATTCAATTTAAATTTTTCATTCCACGCCAATAACTGGCAGGGGTCCTGCTGTTTGGCAATGCAGGGCCCCAGCTCCCCCTTTTCTTTTTAGGTGGGGACACAATACCTTCTATGTGTCCAGCTACTGGAAGTTCAAGCCACACCCTAGCATCTAACTGACATCTTCGCCCTAGTCCATGTGGATAAATTCCTCTTTGGGTTGTTTTTTGGTTTTGTTTTTTTTTTTTTAGCCTTTTGTCATTTTAGGGCTGCACCCGCGGCATGTGGAGGTTCCCAGGCTGGGGGTCTATTCGGAGCTGTAGCCATTGGCCTTCACCACAGCCACAGCAACGCGGGATCCAAGCCGCGTCTGCGACCTACACCACAGCTCACGGCAACGCTGGATCCTTAACCCACTGAGCAAGGCCAGGGATCGAACCCATAACTTCATGGTTCCTAGTCGGATTCGTTAACCACTGCGCCACGACGGGAACTCCCCTGTTTTTTGTTTTTTTGAAGTAACCAGACTAAGGTCTTGCCAGTCGTAGAGGGTTAAAGGACAGTTATGTTATGGAGAAGTCAGTGCTCTCTTTGCGGGTCAGTGGACTTTGCATGGTCTGAAGAAGAATGCAACCCGCAACTCCTCCGTGATCCCAGTCTTCTCATGAACCCGTGTTTGCCAACAGTGACTCCATCTGTGCTCCTGACCCAAGGCCTGCCCCTCCTTTTATGCAGCAGATCTCATTTCCTCTCACTTATAAAAGGACATCACTTTAGCAACTTTCCTTATTCCCTCCTATATTGTTACATTTTTCTCTCTTTATTGGATCATATCCATCATTACACAAAATCACTCTAATACAATAAGAAAAGAGAGAGAGAAGGATTTGGAAAGTAGGAAATAAAACTCACTATGTCCTAATGAAATGACTTCACCACATAAAACCCAGAGAAGAAGAGAGTATAATATGAGAGATTAGCAAGGTTTCCAATTTCTCCCAATAAAAAGCATCCCTCTATTAAAAATAATTACTGAAAAAGTAATTTTTAAAAAATATATGATATTAGGAGTAAAGCATGAACAAGATATTCGGGCTGTAATTATTAAGCTTAATTTAATGACATAAAAGATGACTAAAATAAATTGGGTGATGTCCCAAATTACTGGGTGGGAAGATTCCACACATTAAAGATGACAAATTCTCTCCACACTTAATCTAAATTGTCACTAAGGCCCTAATAAAAATTCCAACAAAGTTTTTGACAAAACCTGATAAGTTAATGCACATATTTATATGGTGGAGGAAAGGATCGAGAATAATCAGGAGAGTTTTGAAGAAGAAAAATAAGGAAGGAATGTACTTTGTCAGTTGACTTGTTATTATGCAAGGAAGATTAAAATGGCACAGCAGGCATGGAGGTTGCCTGCCCAATATCATTCCCCTTTATTCTTTTCTAACAAAATCCCATTTTTGTCTAGGTTGGCAATGTGAACAGTCAAAAGAACTCACTTTTTCAGATCTCCCCACCTTTTTATTTTTTCAGATCCCCTTGCACCTGTCTATCCACATCACTCAGCTCTAACCAATACGATAGGCTTACTGAATGGAAAAGCTGTGATTTGAAAAGTAAAAGGTAGTCTTGGGGATAAATGCTGTTTCCCTTTGCCTTCATTCTTTCTTCCTCCACAGAATGAAAGTACGGTACATCAAATACAGCAACCATTTTGTGACCATGAGGAAGGAAGATACACAATAAGATTAGTGGAATAGGAAAGGATTCTGGAGGGTTTTCTCCTTCACTTTTCTTCACCATTTTTTGCTTCTTTTCCTTCTTCATATTATATTCTCCTTCTTGCTTGTAGTTTTCATCTCTCTTTTCACACATCTATTTCTTTTTCTTTTTTTCTTTGTTTTTTTGCTTTTTAGGGCTGAACCCATGGCATATGGAGGTTCCCAGGCTAGGGGTCAAATTAGAGCTGTAGCCACCAGCCTACACCACAGCCACAGCAACACCAGATCCAAGCCACATCTGCGACCTACACCACAGCTCACGGCAACGCTGGATCCTTAACCCACTGAGCAAGGCCAGGGATCAAACCGGCAACCTCATCATTTCTAGTCAGATTCATTTCTGCTGTGCCATACTGGGAGCTCCACATCTTTTTTCCTTCCCATTTTGCTTCTCTTCTCCTGCTTCCATTTTTTGACCCTTCTATGGGTAGATCTGCTCCCTTCTCCTTCCTCCTTTTTGTGGCAGAATTCTTAAGCTTATATGCCTACTCTTAATATTACAATGCACTGGGCCCAGTGCTGACAGCCTCTCTTTGCTTTTCCCAAAAGTGACACTCTAGCTCAAGCCTGTGGTCTCTTCCTGATCTGCAGATCCAGTCCTGCTTTCTTCAGTGCTCCTGAGCTGTCTTCCTAAGCTTACCCTCACTGCCACGTTTGGGAGTGCACACAGAGAGCCTGCTGCAGCATGGAGAGCAGAGAATGTAGGTAAGGCATGTGGGTGCTGGAGATACCCATGGGCCAGCAGGGAGGATCGGTGGGTGAGAATTCCCCAGTAGCTTGTGGGCACAGGAAAAAAACTGCAGATAAAGTTTTAAAGAAAAACGTCAAAAGAAAATAGGCATGACTTATCACAGAAGAAAATATATGTGACATCTTTATAATATTGAGGTAAGAAAATATTTCTTAAACAACACACAAAATCATAGTCCACAGATTTCCCGCTGTGGCTCAGCAGAAACAAATCTGACTAGTAACCATGAGGACGCAGTTTCAATCCCTGGCCTGCTCAGTGGGTTAAGGATCCAGTATTGCCATGAGTCGTGGTGTAGGTTGCAAATGTGGCTCAAATCCTGTGTTGCCGTGGCTGTAGCAGAGGCCAACAGCTACAGCTCCGATTCGAATCCTAGCCTAGGAAACTCCATATTCCGAGGGTGTGGCCCTAAAAAGACCAAAAAAAAAAAAAAATCATGGACCACAAAGGCAAAAAAAAAATTCTGTGAATTTAACTAAATCATACAGCTTTTGTTGTATAGTTACCCACCAGCAAAAGATGGATGAGAACGTACCATTTAAACTGAAATTGAAGGACCATGTAAAAAGCATGAGAGAACCTTGCTATAAGCAATGGAAGACAGAGTTCCAGAAGCAGGAATGGCCTGGTCATTAGGAACTGAAAACGACCAGGTTGAATGGAGGCAGGGATAAAGAAGGAGAGTCGTGGGCAATGAATTTGAAAAGACAAGCAAAGGAAAGTCCCGTGACCTTGTAAGTCACAGAGCAAGAAGTGTGGACTGACTTTGTGCCAACAGGAAGCTGCTGAATGGCTATGAGCAAGGCGACCCTCATGGGCTCCACGAGCTCATCACTCCCAGCACAGTGCAAAGAGCGACCAGGAAAGGAAGACCTACCTGCTTCTTCATAGGTGACCAAAAGTCTGAGGACAGCTCCAAGTCATCAGAGATCTCACAGAAGGAAAAAATGGTCTCCAAAAATGATGCCACTTCCCCAGATATAGATATATGTATCTATATCTGTGTAGATACATATATAGATATATGTATCTATATCTGTCTACCTATCTATCTATCTATCTATCTATACACACACACACACACACACACACATACACGTATATCTTTTCTTCCTTCTGTGAGGGCACAGAGGTGGAAGGCCACGGCTGAAGCAGTAAGGATTCAGAGTGGGGGAGCTAAGGTGACAAGGAACTGGCCTGGACTGTTAGGCTCCAGAAAAGGAAAGTTTAACTGACTTATATCAATACTTTTCAGGATATTTTGATGTTTGGAGAAGTAACTAGGTGGGAAAGCTGAGCTGAGGACTGAGTCAGAGCAACAGCTGCCCACTGGCCAAAAAAAACAAAAGTAAACCACCTTTGAAAGAAATTTCCCCATGTTGGGCAAAAACTCCTACAGACTAAGATCAAGCAATGAGCCCACATTTTTAAGTATTAAATACAAGAGAAGCCACTATGAGTGAAAAAAAAACTGAAATGAGAATCCCCCCAGGATATGAGAATATACTTTTTAATAGTTATGTATAAAATGTGTAAAGAGCTAAAAGATACAACTACGAAGATGAGAACTCCAGAAACTATTAGGAAAGAAGAAACGAATTTGGAGGAAAAAGAACTGAAACCATTCAAAATGAAAAACACAAAATTAAAATCTCAGTGGAGAGAATAAATGAGTTAAGTTGCAATTGAGAGGAGAATCAAAGAATTGAAAGATAGCCAAAGAATTGTCAAAATATTGCAAAGAGAAATCAGGAGGAAGAAAATACAAAGGAGAAGTTTGCAGGCACTGAGAATAAAAAAAGAAAGTCTTGGAGTTCCCATTGTGGCACAGTGGGAAACTAATCCAACTAGTATCCATGAGAATGCAGGCCCCAACCCTGGACTCGCTCAGTGGATCAGGGATCTGGCATTGCCCTGAGCTGTGGTGTAGGTCACAGATGCGGCTCAGATCTGGCATTGCTGTGGCTCTGGCATAGGCCAGCAGCAACAGCTCTGATTAGACCCCTAGCCTGGGAACCTCCATATGCCGCGGTTGCGGTCCTAAAAAGACAAAAAGACACACACAAAAAATTCAGACATAAATAAAAGAAAATCCACATTTAGTATAGTCGGGAAACTGCAAAACACAAAAGACAAGACAAGATCGTGAGAGCAGCCTGACAACAATGACAGATTACTGACGAAGGAGTAGCCCTTAGAAAGACAGCTGACTTCTCCATGGCAACAACCATGAAACAATGGAGTTACAATTTAAGTGTGTTGAGAGAAAAATAACTAACAATTAAGAGGATGTACTCAGCAAAATTACCTTTTTTTTTTTGTCTTTTCTTTGCCTTATCTAGGCCCGCACCAACGGCATATGGAGGTTCCCAGGCTAGGGATCTAACAGGAGCTGTAGCCGCCGGCCTTCACCACAGCCACAGCAACGCGGGATCCGAGCTGCGTCTGCGACCTACACCACAGCTCGCGGCAACGCCGGATCCTTAACGCACTGAGCAAGGCCAGGGATCAAACCCGCAACCTCGTGGTTCCTAGTCGGATTCGTTAACCACCGAGCCACGACGGGAACTCCAAAATTACCTTTAAAGAGAGTAAAAGCATAACATTCTCAGACAAAACAAAAACTGAGAGAGTTTACTATCAAAAAACTGCTCTAGAACATACCTCAGAAAAAAAGAAAAGAAAGAGATCAAAAAGATGAACTGAGATGAAAAAAGAGAATGGAGAGGAAAGGAAATGGTAAAGCATGTGGATGAATTCAAAGACTGTCTAAATAAAATAATAATAATTTTATTTGCCAGATTGAAAAGTTTTGGATTGAAGTTTCCTTGTGGCACCGCAGGTTCAGGACTCCGTGCGGTCACTGCGGCTTCGACCCTCTGGCCCAGGAGCTTCCATGTGCTGTAGGTGCAGCCAGAAAAATGTCTGGGACTGAAAAAATGAACAATGATCATATAAAAATTGATGGGACAAGACTGGATATAAAGCGTTATGAAATCCCTGAAGTATTTGGAAACTGGACTCAAGATGACGTTTAATTTGTTTTAATGATTGAAGAATCAATCGCAAGACTGGAAATGGGGAGACCTATTAAGTGGTGGTTGCAGCAGTCCAGTAGTGAAATAATAGCGTCCTGGACTAAGACATGGTAGTGAAAATGAAAAGAAACAGGCAGTAAAAGTAAATAGAAACAAGGGTTATTGGAGAGAGAGAAGAAATGGGGGGAACCAAGGACCTTCTGGGTTTTGGACTAACTCACGGTGTAGACAGTGGTGTTCCATGAGGCAGAGAAGCCCAGGTCTGTGGGGTATAGAGTTTTCTCTCTCTCCCCCCCCCCTTTTTTTTTTTGCTTTGTAGGGCTGCACCCACAGCATGTGGTGGTTCCCAGGCTAGGGGTCGAATTGGAGCTACGGTCTTAAGGTACATTATTTGCCTCTGGAGTCAAGTAGGGTAGAAAGAGCCATCAAATAAAGATGCAGAGTTCCCTTCGTGGCTCAGTGCTTAACGAATCCGACTAGGAACCATGAGGTTGCGGGTTCGATCCCTGGCCTTGCTCAGTGGGTTAAGGATTTGGCATTGCCGTGAGCTGTGGTGTAGGTTGCAGACGCGGCTCGGATCTGGCGTTGCTGTGACTCTGGCGAAGGCCGGCAGCTACAGCTCCTGTTAGACCCCTAGCCTGGGAACCTCCATGTGCCGCGAGTGCTGCCCTAGAAATGGCAAAAAGACCAAGAAAGAGGAAGGAAGGAAGGAAGGAAGGAAGGAAGGAAGGAAGGAAGGAAGGAAGGAAGGAAGATAGATAGATGCGGGGAAGACGGAAGAGGGAAAGAGGAACGAGCGGTGTTCCCGGATAAGCGGGGGAGAGGTTGCCAAGAGTGATTTCAGTGTGCTGAGAGGTCAAGTGCGATGGCGACAGAAACAAGGATGACACTGACAAGCATTAACGAAGTCTGGTGCGCGGTGAAATGGAGCGGGAGAGGAAGAAGCGGTGAAGTGTAAGAGACTGGTTCGTAAAGGTCGGGAATGAAACGAAGCGGAGAGATAAAATAATACCTACATAGACATGTGAGGTCAGTGGAGGGTTTTTTTAGATTTGGAGTCATCCACGCTCCTGTAAAGCACAGGAATGATTCAGCAGAGAGGGGCGGGTTGCCGAGGCTGGATCGTGATGAATCATCACAGAGATGCGTTCCTTGGGAGCACGGGAGGAGATGAGATGTCAAGAATCCCGGAAAGGATTGGCTTTTGATGGGGAAAGAGATACACGTCGTATGGCTGAGATGAAGGAAGAAAATGCATCTACGTGGCAGGAAATGACGGGGTTCATATCAGACAGCTTCTGCTTTCACAGTATAGCCTGAGGCACCATGATCCATCCCCTGCGGGTGAGAAAGCAGGAACTGCAAAGAGCTGGGGGAAGAATCACGAAACAGCATCCCCCTTGCTCTACATCCCAGCACTCCACTTATTTCCCTCGTCGAGCTATAACCATTTTCAAGAATCTTGTTTAGTTTTCCATCGGCTCATTTGTGGCTCTGTCTCCCCCACTAAAATGTAAGCTCCATGAAGGGCAGGAACCAGGCCTGCCGAGTTCAGATAAATCTAGCACTTGACAGAGTGCCCAGCACCCAGTCCATCCTGCAAAAATATTTGCTGGATGTTGAGTGAATAAACAAAGGAGCGTGTTCAGTGCTCCCTGACAATCAGAGAATTAAAAACTCCTAAGCGGAGGTTGTACTGAGTCCGCTGTTGAATCACCTGCCAGCAACGCCTCCGCTCCCAGCCCATCCCCTGCAACCACCACCGATCCACTCGGGCTTCAGAGTCAGTCAAGATCCTCTTGAGAGTCTCCCACGCTCGGTACCTAACACAGAGCCCACACACCGCCTGAGGCTTGGCACTGAACAACCCTTGCCTTCTCCTCTCACCGGCTGGAACCGGAAAAGTGGCAGAGCCTAGAAGAAAATCCTGAGAACCTGCAACAACGACAACAAGAATTTTTTTTTTTTTTGCCCTTTCTATTATAAGCAGATGGAATTTAAAATTGTCGTGACTCTCTATTGTTCTTAAGTAAAATACGCCAAGATCAGGGGGGCCCCTCCCAGAAGATGAAGAAAATGTAGGAGTTCCCATGGTGGCTCAGCGGTAAACGAACCCGACTAGTATCCATGAGGACGCAAGTTCGATCCCTGGCCTCGCTCAGTGGGTGAAGGATCTGGTGTTGCCCTGAGCTGCAGTGTTAGGTCGCAAACACGGCTCGGATCCCATGTGGCTGTGGCTGTGGCGTAGGCCAGCTGCTGCAGCTCCGATTCGCCCCCTAGCCTGAGAACTTCCATATGCCACGGTGCGGCCCTAAAAAGCAAAAAAAAAAAAAAAAAGGAAAGAAAAGAAAATGTAACAATGACATTTGAAGCCTCTTTATTTAGAAATCAGTTAGCTTGATCTTTATGCTTCTATCAGCATCCCAAATGAGGCAAGAGAGTTATAATTTGATGTCATGAAGGGTCCGTGATTTCTGCTCCAGGAGAGGCAGTAAAAGGGATGGCAATGCCCCTTCGCACTCTCGCTGTCCCTGTCACCACCTCTACCAGGGCCTGACTGCTCACAAGGCTTGACTCCGAGATGTGAGCAACACCCGCTGGATCTGCCTCCAAAGTCTGGGATTCTTCACGCATCCGAAAATTCCACCTTCAGCAGAAGCCTGGAGAAAGTACAGAAAATATCTGATGATCGTTCGATGCTGGATTGAAAAGCAGTAACAGAGCCGTGAGAAGCTTCCGACAACCCCTTGGATCCCTAAAACTTTTCTTATTGTAGATGATTTTTTTTAAAAACATGGATAATTTTAAAAATAAATAATCCTGCTATGTAGCACAGGGAACTATATCTAACATATTATTAAAGTGTAAATAAGGATTATTTACACTTGGGCTGGAACATGATGGAGGATAATGTGAAAAAAAAGAATGTATATCAGTGTATAACTGGGTCACTTTCCTGTACAGCAGAAATTGACAGAATATTGTAAATCAACCATAGTAAAATAAAATAAATAAAGCTAACCCCCATTTATCATTTCACCCACCAAAAAAAAAAAAAAATGAAATAAGACTTGACTTTGGGAAGGAGAGCCATCTTATTTTCATCTGGTTCTTTTCTTCTTCTTCTTCTTCTTCTTCTTCTTCTTCTTCTTCTTCTTCTTCTTCTTCTTCTTCTTATGGCCATACCTGTAGCATATGGAGGTTCCCAGGATAGGGGTCCAATTGGAGCTGCAGCTGCCAGCCTACGCCACAGCTGTGTCTGCGACCTGCACCGCAAGCGCCAACACCCAGGACCTGCACCAATGCTGGATCCTTAAACCACTGAGAGAGGCCAGGGATTGAACCCACGTCCTCATGGATGCTAATTGGGTTCGTTACCGCTGAGCCACAACAGGAACTCCCATCTGGTTCTAAAAGAGCGACACTCAAGACCAAAAACACGTTCACACGCACACATCCTCAGACCCCTGCAAGGTCAGGGGCAGGCCTAGGAGTTAGCAGCCTTGACTAGTATACATGGTCCATCACCAGGAACGAAAGAAGGCTCTTCCTGTTACACGTGGGGTGGAAAGGGCTACGTCCCACACTGACTCCATTCACTTTGCTGCCCCTCCCCTCCTGCAATGCTCACTCCGTTGTCCCCACCAGGCTGCTGGTATTTCAAGACTTCCCTGAAGCTCTCTCCAAATCCTCCAGCCTTTCTCCAAGCTTCTACATTACCAGTCCTGGTCGTTGAGTACGTACTGCCTCGTGACACTATTTGAGTGCTCAGATTTTTCATCTCATCTGTCCAAAAAGAACAGGGTGGCTGTTATAGCCTCCCCCAGTGCCACCAGGGTACTGGATATGACGACCGTAGATGTTCAGTAAGAATCCATCATATTGGGAATTGCCATCGTGGCGTAATCGAAAAGAATCCGACTGGTATCCATGAGGATGCGGGTTCGATCCCTGGCCTCGCTCAGTGGGCTGGGGATCCAGCATTGCCTTGAGCTGTGGTGTAGGTCGCAGACTAGGCTTGGTTCCAGTGTTGCTTTGGCTATACTGTTGGCCAGCAGCTACAGCTCCGATTTGCCCCCTAGCCTGGGAACGTCCATATGCCGAGGGTGCAGCCATAAGAAGCAATCACTCAGTATTACTAACAACAACAGTAGCTACTAGGAGTTCCCATCGTGGCGCAGCAGTTAGCGAACCCAGCTAGGAGCCATGAGGTTGTGGGTTTGATCCCTGGCCTTGCTCAGTGAGTTAAGGATCCGGCGTTGCCGTGAGCTGTGGTGTACGTCGCAGACGCAGCTAGGATCCTGCCTTGCTGTGTCTGTGGTGTAGGCCGGAGGCTACAGCTCTGATTGAACCCCTAGCCTGGAAACTTCCATATGGCGCAGGTGCGGCCCTGAAAAGACAAAAAGACCAAAAAAAAAAAGGCAATAGCTACTATAATTTGATTGTTACTGTAGATTGGGTGCCATGCCAAGCAGTTTCTATACATCACCTAATTTAAATTTATCAACAGTTCTATGAAGTAGATTCTATTTTTATCCCCACCTTACAGAGGGAGAAACTGAGCTTTAACCCACATTAGTGATTTTGACCAATAAACAGATTCTAGAGATATGTGCGTATATATTTTTAAATAGGAAATTACAGGCCCAAGGAATAGTTTACAAACAGATTCATAGAATATTGGCCCAGAAAAGGACTTCAAGGCTCATCTAGCCCAACCATATTGTGGTATAGACGAAGGAAACACAGGCCAGGGATCTGAAATAACTAACCTGAGACTATCCAGCTAGTAAGAAGCAGAGGTGAGGCTAGAACTGAATCCTTACTGCCAAGGTGTGTGCTTGCTTTCTTTCTTTCTTTTTAGGGCCGCACTCACTGCATGTGGAGCTTCCCCAGCCAAGGGTTAAAGGTGAGCTACAGCTGCCGGCCTGCACCACAGCCACAGCAACGCGAGATCCAAACCGCGTCTGCAAACTACACCACAGCTCACAGCAATGCCGGATCCTTAAACCACTGCGTGAGACCAGGGATGGAACCTGCATCCTCATGGATACTAGTCAGGTTTGTGTCCACCGCGCCACAACGGGAACTCCAAGGTGTGCGGTTGCTACCACTTGCAGCCCTACCCCAAAGTATTATGTTTTCTGCTCCTGCAAACAATTTTTAACATCTTCAGGTTCTCTGCCCAGCACACGCGGTCCGGTTAGCTCAGGTCCAGAGGGAGGGAGGTGCTGTCAACCCAGGCCATCTGGAGTGAGCGAGTCTTCCTTCAACCCTCCTTTCCCCTCCGCGTTATTCCTACCATCTCTGCCTTCATCACCTCCTGCCCTGGCCTGGACTCCCGACCCCACGTTGCATGGCCGCTGGCTTTGCCCTTAAACCAAAGCTTCTCCGGGGCCAAGCGGGGCCGACAGAATATTATCCAGGCTGCCAAGAGCCAGACGGCAACACAGACGGTGACACAGGCTGTCCAATCAGGACAGATGCCTCGACTGAAACCAAATTACCTTCCACAGGAGCCAGAGAGGAAATTTATACCCCTGCCTCCATCTGGCCCTGCATGGCCGCCTCTGCCGGCCCGGCCTCGGGGTAGGGACGGAAAGGAAGCAGCTAAAAGCACCAGTCACAGTCTAATCAAGCTTGGGGCTGTCAGCAGCAGTGCAGTTTTCAAAAGACACTTTGGTGACCCAAGTTGTCACTGCCGGAGCCGCTCAATCCATCCCTCTGGAGCCAGAAGCCACCAGACTCTTGTGCACGGTTAGGCCGGGGACTAGCCAGAAAAAAAAAAAAAGGGCCACCATTCCAGACACACCAAACCATATCAGAGCAGTCCCCAGATGTTTCATTCCAAGGGAAACTGGGCAGAGAAGAGCGAAGAGCCCCAGGGAAGAGCCTGACAAGAGGAGCCAACAGCTCTCTTCTGCTTCCAGGAAATAACTATTTTTGCTTTGTTTCTAATTTTTTTTTTTTTGGCTTTTGTCATTTTAGGGCCGCACCCATGGCATGTGAAAGTTCCCAGGCTAGCGGTCTAATCGGAGCTGTAGCCGCTGGCCTTCGCCACAGCCATAGCAACACGGGATCCGAGCTGCGTCTGAAACCTACACCACAGCTCACGGCAACGCCGGATCCTTAACCCACTGAGCAAGGCCAGGGATCGAACCCTCAACCTCACGGTTCCTAGTTGGATTTGATAACCGCTGCGCCAAGACGGGAACTCCCATTGTTTCTAATTATTAACAGGGATGGTTGTGTACACTAAGAATAATAAAATGTTTCCTAATAAAAAGGCAGAAACAACTCTGAGTGTCTTTCTTTCTTTAAAGTTAACTGGACCAAATACAAATACCTCCCCAGCCTCCACTTTCGCCTCTCTCTGTTCCTTCCTTCAAAAAATAAATCCATTTGGGAGGAGTTCCTATTGTGGCTCAGCAGGTTAAGAACCTGACTAGTATCCATGAGGATGCAGGTTCAATCGCTGGCCTCACTAAGTAGGTTAAGGATCCAGCCCAGCCTCAAGCTGCAGTGTAGTTTGCAGATGCAGCTTTTTATTTTTGTCTTTTTTAGTACCCATGGCATATGGAGGTTCCCAGGCTAGGGGTCTAATAGGAGTTGTAGCCACCTGCCTACAACCTGCGAGGCCAGGGATCAAACCCGCAACCTCGTGGTTCCTAGTCAGATTCATTTCCACTGTGCCATGATGGGAAGTTCTGCAGATGCAGCTTGGATCCCACATTGCTGTAGCCTGTGGTATAGGTGACCCCTAGCCCGGAAATTTCCATATGCCATGGGTACAGCCATAAAAAGAAAAAAAAAAGGCATTTGTCTATTTAACCAATCCTACTTGAGCATCCAGTCTGTGGGCCATTGGGGGACAAGATTAAAAAAAAAGACCTAGTCCCTGGAAAACCATCAGGGAGCGGCCCATTTCGGGCTATACGGGCAATCATGGACATGGGCAGTGGGTCCCTGGGAAGTTGAGAGGGTCATTCTCTAGCAAAAAGCATACATGCACACCCCATGCTCTCCCCACTTGCCACAGTCCAGTGCTCTTTTCGCCAGTATCCCTGCTCCCTGCTTCCCAGGTCCAGTGTAGCATCGTCCTTCCTGCCCCTCTCCATGAACGTACAACTTATCCTGACCAATACAAGGTAAGCGAAAGTGACATGTTCCTTCTGGGTGGAAGCCTTTAAGCACTGGGGTGCAAATTTCCATGTCTCCTCCCTGCTGCCACAGCAAATTACACTGGCCTCCGTGGTGGAAACTGCAATGGCATGAGCCCGGATTGAGAAGGACAGAGAGCAGCTTCCCCACTGAGCTGAAATGGACTTGGAGCCTGGGTTACAATTAAGCTTTGTGTTAGAGAAGATCTTGAAAGGAGCCAGAGGAAAAAGAACTCTTACCTAGAGAGGGACAAGGTTAAGAACTACAAGGGACTTTTCATCACGCAAGAAGAGAAATAAGTATTTAAAGTGATGAAAGAAAAAACCCACCAACCTAGATTCTATATCCAGTGAGATTATCCTTCAAAGTGGAGGAAAAATAAGACTTAACTCAGGGAAACAAAACCCAGAGAATTCCTTACCGAAGGACCTGCCCTGCAAGATATATTAAAGGAAGTTCTTTAAAGAGAAGGAAATTTGCATGTTAGAAAGTGCGGTCTATATAAAGTAAGGAGAAGCATTACAGAAAGAATAAAGTATGATGTATTCAAATCATTTTTTTTCTTTTTCTTTTTTTTTTTTTTTTTTTTGTCTTTTTGCCTTTTCTAGGGCTGCACCTGTGGCATATGGAGGTTCCCAGGCTAGGGGTCTAACAGGAGCTGTAGTTGCTGGCCTTCGCCACAGCCACAGCAACACGGGATCCAAGCTGTGTCTGCAACCTACACCACAGCTCACGGCAACACCAGATCCTTCACCCACTGAGCAAGGCCAGGGATCGAACCCGCAAACTCACGGTTCCTAGTCAGATTCGTTCACCACTGAGCCACGACAGGAACTCCAAATCATTCTTTTTCTTATTCATAATTGTGCTGAAAGATAGCTGTCTGTTTTGATTAAAATGATAACACCGAAAAAAAATTAAGCTTTGTTGATTTAAGCCTCTGAGATTTCAGTCTGTTTGTTCTCATAGCATAATAGCCCATCCAAACTCCCTAGGCCAGCATTCAAGTTCTTCCCATTTATCGGAGCATGTACTTTTCTGGGCTTTTGTATCATAGTACTAACCTGCATCTACACTCTAGCCAAATTAGTCTGCTTACCATCTTCCAACCATATCCAGCACCATCTGAGAAGCAGACCCTTTTTTTTTTTTTTTTTTGCTTTTTAAGGCCACACTCAAGGCATATGGAAGTTCCCAGGCTAGGTGTCGAATCGGGGCTACAGCTGCCGGCCTACACCACAGCCACAGCAGTGCAGGCTCCAAGCCAAGTCTGTGACCTACCCCACAGCTTATGGCAGTGCTGGATCCTTAACCCACTGAGCAAGGCCAGGAATCGAATCCGCATCCTTATGGAACCTAGTTGGGTTTGTTAACCGCTAATCCACAAAGGCAACTCCCAAGCAGACTTTTCCTCACGCTAGCCCTTTTGCCTGAAATTCCATCCTCCCAACTGAATTCTTTCAGTCTTATGAAATCCACTTCAGCGACTGTCTCTCCCAAGAGGAGCTTCTGGATGAACCAAGTTAGAAATGAGTTGTACTGTGCAGTTCAGTAGCCCTTTAAACATTCTGTTCATGCATAGTTACCTCATAGAATTTTTGAGACTCTTTGGTCACTTACTGCCTGTGTCCCTACTAGACAGACTGCGAACTCCCTGAGAACAGGGCTCGGGGTCCCACGGATCTTTGTGGCCCACGTGCCGTGCCGCCTGCATCTCCATACCCTAGTGGAGGACCATCACCTGCAGTCTGGAACACTCCCTCAACTAGTCGTCATGAGTCATTTAGTCTGATTCTATATAGAAAATATGATGAGCTCTCATTCGCATGATAAAGCTGAGTCACTCCTGAATTCAACCTGCTAGTCTTTGTCACAAATTTCTGTCTTCTCACCCACTCTCTTAACCCTCTTCATTTTCTTTTCACCTCCATCCTCAACACTAGCTGTTGCCTTTTTTTCCCAGAGGCCATTTTTCACCAAGGCCCTAAACTCTCATCGTTTGATAAGTTATGGCTTCTGATGGGTCGAGGTAGAGGCCTTGAGCCGGTCCCCAGCCAGGTAGCTCCCTCTGCATGCAGCCTCCCAGCACAACACAGACTCAGCCCCCACAACACTGCAGGTTGCTACACGCCGTGGATCTCCAGGTTGCATGAGAAGAGCTGAAACGGTAAGCATTCAGTACTGTAATTCCCAGCTTGCAGAGTTCTTTACGCGGGTTAGAGACTAGCCTGGGACAATTCCTGGTACACAACAGGCACTCGGGGACGTGACAGCCGTTGTTGTTACAAGACGGCTTCGGGCCACACATGGGCCTTCACAGGTGCCCTATCAGAGTGGCCACGGTAAGATCTAAGACACAGCCAGCAAGGCTTCTTCTTGCTCACAGTGCCTTTCGGCCTTGGTTGGCCTTCTCTCTCTCTCTCTCTCTCTCCCTCCCCATACACACATGCACACGCAGTCTCCCCCACTCGCTGTACAGTATCTGAAATTCCAACCCTAGAGAGTCTATCATTTATGTGTGAAAATATTGTAACTGTCCAAGAGAGACCCCTAGGAAACCAGAACAAATTTATGTGGCAATGTAAGACTTCATCATCTAACATCTCATAGAAGATTCCAGAACTGGAGACCAATCCAGGGAATGAGGCCAAGGATCAGGCACAGTATCCATTACTGAGATAACCGGGAGAGAGACCCAGAAATACAGAAAGAGAATCATTGGGCCTCAAAGCTAAGACGATCTTGGAAGTGATTTAGGCCAACTTCTCATCACATACATGAGGCTACTGGGCTGTGAAGTGACTTGCCCATCATCCCAGATGTGTAGCAAGAATGCAGATTCTGGAGTTCCCTTCGTGGCTCAGTGGTTAACGAATCCGACTAGGAACCATGAGGTTGCGGGTTCGATCCCTGGCCTTGCTCAGTGGGTTAAGGATCCGGTGTTGCTGTGAGCTGTGGTGTAGGTTGCAGACGCGGCTCGGATCCCGCGTTGCTGTGGCTGTGGAGAAGGCCGGCGGCTACAGCTCCTGTTAGACCCCTAGCCTGGGAACCTCCATATGCCGCGGGTGCGGCTCTAGATAAAGGCAAAAAGGCAAAAAAAAAAAAGAATGCGGATTCTGAGGAGTTCCCATCATGGCTCAGTGGTAATGAACCCAACTGGTATCCAAGAGGACATGGGTTTGATCCCTGGCCTTGCTCAGTGGGTTAAGGATCCGGTGTTGCTGTGAGCTGTGGCGAATGTTGCAGACGGGGCTCAAATCTTGTGTTGCTGTGACTGTGGTTTAGGCCGGCAGCTGCAGCTCCAATTCGGCTCCTAACCTGGGAACCTCCATATGCCTTGGGTACGGCCCTAAAAAGATAAAGAAAAAAAAAAAAA
>PVHT021183515.1:576095-624889 GCA_004024745.2 Catagonus wagneri
TGTTCCAGCTTTCTGATTTGAGCTGTTAGCAGGGACTCCAGAAATTCAGCTGCTAACAGCAGCAGCAGCAGTCTTGCGGGCTCAGCCTCCCACATCTGCTCCTGGACGGGGAGGAGCCCAACCTGGGAGGCCTCTGAGCAGATGGCAGCTCCCTTCCCTGCAGATGACGCCACTGGGATAATTACGACTGATAAGGGGGTAGGGAAGCCTCCTGGCTGACGATAATTAGCCAGGATAAATAAACTGAGCCCTGCTCAGAGGCCCAAGGGAACGCGCAATATTAATATCAGTGGCTGCTGGTCATGGAGCACCTACTAAGTGCAGGCACTTTATTTCTGTATTTATTTATTTTTTGGTTAATCCTCCCTGCAAGCCTGTAAGGTATAGGTTTTATGATCTCCATTTCACATGAAAAGAGAAAAACTATCAAGTTCAGAAAGTACTAAAGCAACACACTCAAGATCATACGAGCAGTAGGTAGCAGCTTCGGGGTTCAAACACTGTTCTTTTTTCCTTTTTTTTCTTTCACTTTTTAGGGCTGCACTTGTGGCACATGGAAGTTCCCAGGCTAGGGGTCGAATCAGAGCTGTAGCTGCAAGCATATGCCACTGCTCATGGCAACACCGGATCCTTAACCAAATGAGCAGGGCCAGGGATTGAACTCATGTCCTCCTGAACACTTGTCAGGTTCATCACCGCTGAGCCACAACAGGAACTCCCTTGATCAAACACTGTTCTAACTGTCGTGGCATTCTACGTTTTTCCTAGGGTGCCACAGACATAGCCATGATGCTGCTGGTGATTCAACAATGCGAGTCCCCTTAACCAATATGAATCCAGCCCCTGCTCTGTGCTGGACAGTAAAATAGCCCTGAGCATCCAAACAAACAAGACACCACCCCTCACCCAGGAGCTCACAGTCTAGAGGAAATACAAAAGCAGAGATATCAATAGTAATTACACCACCGGGGACAAAATGCCTTTGCAGAGTTGAGTAGTCAATTGTATAATTTTTTTTTCATCTTACTCCTTTTCCAACATCCTCAGGACTCTAAAGGGCTGCAAGGGCCATATGTAAATAATAATATTTTTGAGAAAAAGGGGGAAAGATGTAATGAATTCAGGAAAGAAAATAGAGAAAGAGGAGCTGTATATCTCTGTGTTAGACCAGGAATCCCCAAACTAAGCTAAGGCAATACTCTAGGGCACCTGTTACAGCCACTCAGGTCCTGGGAACGTTGGCTACCAAGGCCATTGCCGCCTTCCATGGCTCAGAAATATCTAGAGAGTATAGGCGATCACTCAAGGCAGACATCCACCTTGCTTATTTGACAAGAGCCTGTGGCTCATCTCATATCTTCCTATCCTAATTCTTAAGAGCTCATTGGTCCTTCTCATTGAGATCATCTTTCCACATGAAAACTAAGACTGGAAGTACAGCAATCCCATACTCATACCAGTTCCTAAGAATCTAAAGAGGTTGGCTGGTCATCTTCCAGGGTGACCCAGGAGGCTTCCTGCACTGAGTAAGTCAGAGAATTAAATAATCTATAAAGTCCCATCTGACTCTGAGGCCCTATGCTATGTAAGGGGATCCACAACCAAAAAAAAAAAAAGGAGAAGAAACCCAATTAAGGTTTTGAAGTTATTGGAAGATGACAAAGGACCAAACGTTGAAAAGGTAAAAAATGTCAGAGTCCAGTTTCATTTGTGAGTCTATTTATTGAGCACAATTATTCACCGGCCAGTACAGACCAGAAATCATCGCCCTAGGGGCACAACCATTTTAGTGGGAGGAAATAGACAATCAGTACATAAACAAAGAAATGTAATAAGGTAATTTCAGGCACCAGTAAATTCTAAGGAGAAAATAAAATAGGATAATGTGATGTAGAGGTATTGTGAAGCTGCCTCACTGGAAAGCTTGGGTAGAGGTGTTCTGAGAAGGTGACATTCGAGTTGGGTTATAAATGATGAGGAAGAAGAAGCTCAGAAAAGACCTGGGGGAAGAACATTGCCCAGTGACAGAGAAAGGTTGCCATATTCAGCAAATGCTGCTGGATCCAGGGAATGAGGGGGGACGTGGAGAGTGCTAGGTCAAGGTCAGATAATAAAAGGTCTTACAGGTCACGACAAGGAGTCTTATTTTCCTTCCATTACATTGGCAAGTCATTGGAGCTATTTAAGCAGCAGAGTGACATGATCTGATTTATGCTTTAGAAAGATCATTCTGACTGCTCTATGGAGTTTGGAGGGAAAGAGTGAAGGAAGGAGGACAAGTTAAAATATTGGGAGTGAGATTCTGCACATTAAAAAATCATCTCCAGTGCTGAAGCAAAGTTTACCCCATAAATATAAAGATAGTCCAACATTAAGAAATCTATGAATATACTGTGTTACAAGTTACATGCGACAGAAGCATATGATTATTTCAATAGATGTGAAAAGCATATTTAATAGAATTTGAATGCATTTCAAACAAAATTTTAAGATGTAAGACTAAGATGTAAGATGGGTTGTTTCTCAACATGATAAAGCTATTCCCTATTTTTTTTTTTAAGGGCTGCACCCAAGTGACATATGGAAGTTCCCAGGCTAGGGGTCAAATCAGAGCTGCAGCTGCTGGCCAGCACCATGGCCACAGCAATGCCAGATCCAAGCCACACCTGCAGCCTACACCACAGCTCACGGCAACGCTGGATCCTTAACCCACAGAGCGAGGTCAGGAATCGAACCCGCAACCTCATGGTTTCTAGTCAGGTTTGTTACCGCTGAGACACCAAATATTCTGGGCACTCCAGAATATTTGAATCTTAAAAGAAGAAAGGTTTTTCACCCAGATGAAGCTGTAATTGCTTAAATCGTGTGAACACTGTTTTAACTGTGGGAGAGGTGGGTCTTGGGAGTTTCTCCTGCCTCCCACACAGTGCTGTCACAGTCACTTCCCCGTATGCTAGAAGCTTGGTCTCCACATCTGGAAGTGAGCTGACTCTGCCCAGAAGGCATGTGTTGTTGCCTAAGGTGACTCAAAGAAAGAGCCCAGGCCCCCGAGGTGGCACGGCACAATCCGACTGGTCCCTTCAGGTCCACAGGAGGCTCAGCCCCACATCAGGGGATGACAAGATGCCCCAAACCGAGGAACATTGCTGCCTGAAGTTCCAAGTTCCTGCCAGGATCGTAGAACCTTCTCTTTCCATCTCAGGTGACATTACGATAAAGCATATTTCCCGTCACTTTCAAATCACATCTTCAAAGAATTGGGTCCCACGGCCTCTCTAAGATGGACTGAACTAACATCTCTACATTTTCCTCATCACTCTTGAAATGCGAGCGTCATGGGCAACAGGCGGGTCTGCAGCATCTGCCTCACATCTGCCTGCATCCACAGTTGGCAAGCCCAGACTGGCCTCTTCCCAGTTGCCAGACAGTTTGAAGCTTTTCATTTTCCTCTGGATGTTTTTCTTTCCACCCACCCTGAACAGCACGAAACCCACCTGCCAGGAGCTGCTGTTAGCTGGCCCTTCTCCCATCTCAGCTCTCCAACACGGAGCAGGTGCGGAGCTCGGATTCGGTAGTAAGGAAAGGAGCAGGTTGGGGAGGGGAGAGGGGAAAGAAGGGCCAAGAGGGTGCCGACAGAGGACCGAATCCACAGGGGGGCAGCACAGAGCGCAAAGTCTATCTAAGAAGCATGAATCGAAGGGGACCTTTCTCTGTCAGCCTGAAACACCTGTCACTGTACCATGAGGGCCAAGCGATTCCCAGCTGTCTCAACACACATTCCAGCCACGCAGCCAAGCACGGAGGAATGTTAGTGTTTCACTGCCCTGGAACCTCAGGAAATCTTCTGTCTCCTTTTTCGTCCTGGGAAGAACTGGCCGGCAGTGCCTGTATTCCCTGTCTCAGAACCCTGGACAGCTCCCTGTGGCTCATGAAGATGCTGTGGGCACTGCAACCCATTCTTTTCAGAGATTTCCAACAAATTTACAGTTTGTCTCTATTGGATTCCAGTAACATAAATGATAGAGACAGACTTCTAAATAAATAAATAAATAAATAAATAAATAAATAAATAAATAAATAAATAAATAAATGCGTGGCCACCTAATCCACAGGCAGGGTGGATATTCTGCAGAACACCAGTCTATTTAAACATGGTTCAAGTGTCCACCACAAGTTGCCCTCTTTATCATTTATGACAAGACGTCTATTAGCAGCAGAACCGTAAACAGTGAATGAACATCTGAAAACTGGGCTATATAATTCCGTAAATCACAACTGCAAAAAGGCAGCGCCCAACACTGGGGCAAACTCTCCCTTCATGGCTCTGGATACTGTGGCAGGTCTCCATCTACACTGCAGTCAATTTACCTGCTCAGGAGCTGCAGAGTAGGACATGGAGGGCTTTTTCCCAAGTAGACTCACTTTGTCCCCTCCTTACTTTGTTTTTAGGGCTCCCGCTGTGTGCCTAATGTGAGTCCCTACTGTGTGTGCTGCACCCAGTGTCAGGATCTGAAAATGACCCCAACCTTTCAGAGAGCTTACATTCCATAAGCGAGAGGCAGGGAGCCAACATTGTAGCTGCATCTTTTGCTCTCTAAAGGACCCGGTCCCCTATTTCTTTTTATATTTCTGTTTCCTACCATCAGCATGCCCCCAAAGCTCCTATTTCTCACATAGGACCTGGTTTGCACGCATCCTGGGGTGAGCTTGGCCAGGGATTGCTGCTCAGGCTTGGCGATGATCCTCCAGATTCTCATAGACCATGGAGAGGAGGGTTTGGCCATGGTGGGAACTTCAAGAGTTGGAGCTGGAACTTCAACTCTGGCATAAGAGAATGTTGAACTTCAATACCATCTTACAGCAGAGGTCACATAATCACAGATCTTCACCTTCATGGCCAGCTGTACCCACTACTGCTGCTTCTAGTCCTCCACATTGCTCAAGGCACAACATGGCAAGGTACCTCACATCTCCTATGTCACTCTTTCTGCCTCATGCACCCACCACCCACCCTGAGGACCCACTGCGCTCCACTGAGCCACCGTGCATATACACTGGCTGGCTCCCTAGGTTTCCTCTGCAGGCTGGCAGGCAGGGAAAGAGGGTATGACATTGATGCATGCCACCACCTATGTCATCCTAGGATCAGGCTTCCCCAGAAGCTACCCACAAGAGCCAGGTAGCACTATCTAGGATTACAGAGAAGCTAACGCCCCATAGGGGAGAGCTTTAAGCTATCACCGAAGGAAGATAGGAAGAAGACAGCAGATGGGTTCTTCTCCCTTCCTTCTCCCAGCAGATGACTACCAGACTCAGGGTTTCTATACAACCTCTCCAGAGACCTCCTTTGATGGATTAATAGCTATGCTCTTTGGTCAACTGTAGCCAGTTTGGTAACACTCCCCCCTCTTGTATTTTGCTTTCCCTTCCTCTTCGCTCATTTCCTCTTCCCCCTTACTTCCCTGGGTTTGCCGCTCCTGCACCCCTATAGAGCATGAACTCATCAGCTTTTCTCCTGGTGCTGTTTCCTAGGAAACTCAGGCCAAGACACTTCTCAGGCATAAATGACTAAAAATAACTTCCTCACAACCTTGCATTTGCCCTGCTAGGTCAGTCTCCACAAAAAGTGTTTCTGGCTTTGCCTCAGAGCCAGCTCCCTGCTACAGGGAATGGGGGTACAGGGAGAGAGTCAGAAAGGAACTTTTCCAATGGGGTCGCAGCAGAAGGAGAAGAATGTCTACTATTTGACAAACATCATAAAAAAGACCATCAGCCTGGGAGGCAGGCTCCTCGTTGACTGGGAGAAGCATGTTCCAGACTGGGATGCTCATGACATATACACACTCTGATAAGCTAAGTTCTCCAGAAAAGATGATTGTGCGCAGAAGGGGAGAAGGCAAAAAAAATCATAATGTTCCCTTTGGTTTGGAACATCATGAAAAGCCATTTCCCAACTGACCTTTGATGGGTCAGCTTTAGCCTTGGTGAGCACTTAGGATACGCTTGGCACTTTGCTGAAGATAAAACAATTAAAGAGATTGTTCCTGCCGTCAAAGAGCTTACATTTCACTGCAGTGCATCAGGCTTCAAAATTAGCTGTCCTTTGCCTACATACCCCCAAACCCTTTCAAAGCTGATTCAGACCCAGGGTATCATTCGTCTCCCGTGCGCCTGCATTACAACCATCCAAGGGACAGATGAGATGTTAGTCTGTGAAATGGCCCATTGCCTGGGGTGGAAGGTGAGAGGGCACATTTGCTATATTAACCTGTTTTTAAAACATGTATTCTGTGCTTACCAGTGGTCCAGAGGCTAAAAATATCAAGATAAATATGACCCAGAAGCTGGCTTCTAAAAGCTTAGTTTATTCCATGTCAACAACACACATTCATAGTTAGTTTTGTTTGTTTGTTTGTTTTGGGGGGGGGTTGTTGTTGTTGCTTTGGGGATTTGTGTGTGTGTGTGTATATGAGTATCTTTTTAAGGCCACACCTGAGACATATGGAGATTGCCAGGCTAGTGGTCGAGTCAGATCTGTAGTCTCCCACCTACACCACAGCTCTTAGCAATGTGGGATCCTTAAGCCACAGAGCAAAGCACCCTTGTGGATACTAGTCAGATTCGTTTCTGCTAAGCCATGGTGGGAACTCAACACATTCATAGTTTTAATACGATATGGTATCATAAGAGAAATACGTATTGGGAGCAGAAAAGGAGGATATATGGTCTAGCTGGGAATGCTGAGCTAATCCTGGGGAGTGTATAAAGGGCGATCTTATAAGAGAAGGTGATACAGGACAAGGGAATGGCACATGAAAGGGCTTGTAGGACTTAAACCTCTCTAAAACCTTCTGCTCAACATTTCTTCAAGTGTTCCTCACTCAGAAGCCCCTTGCTAAATGTCCAATGACAGATGAATGAATAAAGAAGATGTGGTATGTATACAATGGACTATTACTCAGCCATACAAAAGAATGAAATAATGCCGTTTGCAGCAACATAGATGGACCTAGAGGTTATTATATTAAGTGCAGTAAGATAGACAGAGAAAAACAAGTATCATACGACACCCTCTGTATGTGGAATCTAAAAAAGATATATACGAATGCACTTATTTACAAAACAGAAATTGATTCACAGATATAGAAACCGTGATTACCAAAGGGGAAAGATGGGGAAGGGATAAACTAAGAGTTTGAGATTAACAGGAGTTCCTGTCGTGGCGCAGCGGTTAACGAATCCGACTAGGAACCATGAGGTTGCGGGTTCGATCCCTGGCCTCGCTCAGTGGGTTAAGGACCCGGCGTGGCTGTGAGCTGTGGTGTAGGTTGCAGACGCGGCTTGGATCCCGTGTTGCTGTGGCTGTGGTGTAGACCGGCGGCTACAGCTCCTGTTAGACTGCTAGCCTGGGAACCTCCACATGGCGCGGGTGTGGCCCTGAAATGACAAAAGGCAAAAAAAAAAGTTTGAGATTAACAGATACACACTACCATGTATAAAATGGATAAACAGCAAGGACTTACTGTATAGACCAGGGAACTATATTCAATAACTTGTAATAATCTATAATGAAGTATCATCTTGAAAAAAGTTCATACGTATCACTTTGCTGTATACCTGAAACTAACAACGTTGTAAGTTTTTCCGTAGATTTTTAGAGTTCTGGGAAAGTTAATTCTGACAGTTTTTGCCTCTACCAGGAAGTGGAAGGACAGTTTCTGAGTTTCCTACTGTCATTTTTGGTGATGTCACTCCTGTTTATTCTGTAGGTGTTTTAATGTTTCTATAATCAAACATTTTTGTAAAAGCTCCAGATAATGCTGATCGGTTACAACTACTTCCCCTCATCCAAGCATTTAAAAATCACTAGTTTAAATGAATTCTGGTTTTCTCTCTTCCGGTTGGAGCAATTCTGTTTTTTGTTTGTTCGTTTTGCTTTGTTTTTTAAGGGCCACACCCGCAGACTATGGAGGGTCCCAGACTAGGGGTTGAATTGGAGCTGTAGCCGCCAGCCTACACCACAGCCACAGAAACGCAGGATCCAAGCCGCATCTGCGACTTACACACCACAGCTCACAGCAACACCAGATTCTTAACCCACCGAGTGAGGCCAGGGATCGAACCCGCGTCCTCATG
The DNA here is from genome assembly GCA_004024745.2 of Catagonus wagneri. NCBI lineage: Eukaryota > Metazoa > Chordata > Mammalia > Artiodactyla > Tayassuidae > Catagonus > Catagonus wagneri. The sequence continues at coordinate 584,232 of PVHT021183515.1, forward strand.
GATACTAGTCGGGTTTGTTAACCACTGAGCCATGACAGGAACTCCTGATTGGGGCTGTTCTAACTCACTGCCCCCTTGTGGTCTGTTAGGGTTAACGAACTTCCCTTCGTCATTGTCCCTAGTCTACAGACACCTCATGCTCATCTCTATATTCAGCAGGGCACGCTGTGTCAGCCAGCGCTGTTGGTTCATCCCTAGCCACGGGAGAATCCAGACGATGAGGTATGACCCAGGCCACAAAGAACGAGACTTACAGGCCAGGTGTCAGTTTTCCTCCTTCCCAATTGTGAGCATCCTATTTTCAGTTTTTCTCTGTCCTTGGGTCATTTTTCTCTTATGATAAGGGCACCCAGAGAGGAAAAGGGAAATCGCACCCAGATGAGCACATCTGCAAGCCCAAGGACAACACGTTGCTAGACAAGATTTGGTGTTGTTTTGCTTTTAATCCTTGTGGATGTCCGCCCCCGCCCCCACCCCCCGCCACGCGCCCCAGAATTTCCACCCAGACCATTAGCAGACAGGCACGGAAAGCATTAAATTTTTCTTCCTCTCGAACACATTTTTGAGGAAAGATTTTCTAACAGCCACCTACCTTGCTAAGCAGTTGGGTGGTGTTGACGGCTTTCTCTGACTTTCTCTCTCCCTTTTTTCATTTAACCATTTTTAGGGCGTGTTTCTGGCCACCTAGAGGGAACTCTTGAGTAACAGACATCCATGTGCTTGTTTTTCCTAAACCAGATGCATGGGGCACCTGGCAGCAGAGTAATTTGAGGAAAACAGCTTCTGGCCACATCTCCCCGCAAGCCATCAGCCAGGGAATCACTAAGGAGTTCGGCAACGGGGGCGTGGGGCTTGGCCTGGCCAGTTCTTATTTTACACAGAACAATGTGAGATTCTTTGATTCTTCTTTCATGGTCATACAGCTTCTTTGTCTTGTCGCAGAAGAACAAGACGCGAGTCCAGCCCTCCTCCTTTGTTAATATTTGTTCATGTGTGACTCTATTCTTCATGCCAAAAGAAACTTCGGTGTCTAGTCATGGCCAACAAGTAAAATCTGAGATCTTTTCGGGTCTCCCACGAGCTGAACCTGACCTCTTTTCCCGACGCTATGTCACACTCTGTAGCGTGCAACAATCCAGGCAAAACCGAATGCCGTCCGATTTCAGAACTTGCCCCTCATGGGCCCCTTTGTGCGATTGTGCGTCTGCCATCTCCTCCACCTCAAGCACCCTCTCAGCCCATCATGCCTGCTGAACAGTTGGCCAGGCATCCAGAGGCAGCACAAACCTCAGCCAACTCAGAGCCTACCTCCCTCTGCCCCAAGTGGGTGCCTCATTCCGTACATTTCACATTCTGCTTCCTATGACAGCTCTTGATCAACCATGTCTGTCTCTTCCACCGGGTGAAAACTTTCTAGGAGGTCCCTTTGTGCCTCGTTGGTTAATGACCCCGATTAGTATCCATGAGGATGCAGGTTCGATCCCTGGCCTTGCTCAGTGCGTTAAGGATCTGGAGTGGCCGTGAGCTGTGGTGTAGGTCACAGATGCGGTTCAGATCCCACGTTGCTGTGGCTGTGGCGTAGGCCGGCAGCTACAGCTCTGATTTGACCCCTAGCCTGGGAACCTCCATATGCCACAGATGCGAGGCCCTAAAAAGACAAAGGACAAAAAATAAAAATTAAAAAAAAAAAACTTTCTACTAGGAAGGAAGGTGGTAGAGGTGCTTTGTTTGTGTGTGTGTGTGTGTGTGTGTGTGTGTGTCTTTTTGCCTTATCTAGGGCCACACCCGTGGCATATGGAGTTTCCCAGGCCAGGGGTCTAACAGGAGCTGTAGCTGCCGGCCTTCGCCACAGCCATAGCAACGCGGGATCTGAGCCGTGTCTGCAACCTACACCACAGCTCACGGCATCGCCGGATCCTTAACCCACTGAGCAAGGCCAGGGATCGAACCCGCAACCTCATGGTTCCCATTCGGATTCGTTAACCACTGAGCCACGACGGGAACTCCCGGTAGAGCTGATTTTGTTGCTAACCATATGTCCTAGACCCTCAAAAGTGTTCTCCTGAATGAATGAACGTTAAATTGAGAGGAAAAAGAAAGAGCTTGCCAGTCATTGCTCTCGGGCACCCAGCAGCTCCCAAGTCAAATTCAACCAGCATCCATTTCCTTCCAATATTCTCTTCAGAGCCATGAAGGCCTTGAGTTTAGTATCTCAATCGAAGTCCTAACCAGCCTGTGTGGTGCTCGTGGGACTGACTGATCAATATCTAAGGGAGCAGGAAAACTCTGTTCCAGATGCTTCTTCTCTTGCTAATTATCTTCAATGTCTCCTGAACCGATTGCTCTACAATCAATAACTTCATCTTCTGCGGAGAAAGCTCTTGGGTCTAACTTAAGACGTCTGAAAAACAGCTCCATCCTCCACCACCTGCAACAAGGATAAGAGGGCAATTGACAGGCCTGAGAACGGAGCCTCTGCACTAAGTGGCTCTAACATAAAGAAAATTTTGTAAAATCTGGCAGGCCAGCCGAGGAAACGTTTGCATGCATCTGTCCGTCTTGCAGGGTGTGCGGGAACGGGTTCTAAGGAGTCGCTGTTGGAGTATTTGCAGAGTCATCTAAGTGGCAACAGTCTGTTCTACTGGAGAGAATTCCTGGGTGGTTAATGTCCTGCTCAGGACAAGCTTCGGATTCGGGGCCTAAAGAGATGTGGCCAGGGAGCTCCCGTAGTGGCTCAGTGGTTAACGAATCCGACTGGGAACCATGAGGCTGCAGGTTCGATCCCTGGCCTCGCTCAGTGGGTTAAGGATCCGGTGTTGCCGTGAGCTGTGGTGTAGGTTGCAGACGCGGCTCGGATCCCGCCTTGCTGTGGCTGTGGCGAAGGCCGGCGGCTACAGCTCCTGTTAGACCCCTAGCCTGGGAACCTCCATATGCCGCGGGTGTGGCCTAGATAAGGCAAAAAGACAAAAAAAAAAGAGAGAGAGAGAGAGATCTGGCCAGAATGGACCACTCGGCGGCCTTACTCTTTATGGGACTTTCACACCCCTCTCACTGCCTATGTGCCAGCGTCAGCGGCTGAGGTCTTTGTCCACCAGGAGGCTGCTGTCAATGTGACTAATTAGGGCGGTGCGATGATCAGAAATGGGAACCGTAAAAGGAAAAGCGCTGAGCGGTTGGTTGCTCATTATAGAGGCTGTCTGTCGCTCCCCATTAATAAAAGAAAGGTGGGCCATTGCATGGTATCTCAGTACTCATATGCTGGCTGGTTTTTATCAGCCATAGGGAATCCTGGGCAGGAGAGGCCGGAGCGGTTCAAAAAGCTCTTGATTGTACGAGATTTCCGTGGCATTTGACAAGGGAAGAGTAAACGGCTGTGCCGGTGGCAGAGCATCTGAGCACTCCGTTTTCAGGAAACTGCAACCAGTTATTAGGGAAAAGAAGTAAAACCTACCCTGGGATGTGATGAGAGGCAAATGGCACCTCACTTCTGTGGTGTTCCCCCCAAAAAACTCCCATCTCAGTCCAATCATGGGACAGCTATCAGACAGATCCCAATTAAGGGACATCTACAAAATATCTAACTTACTGCATAAACTGACAGTTACGCAGACTGCCGTTCCCCAGAGGGGTTGAAAGCGCTGGCTCCCTTCTGAAGGTCCCCTATCACCAACGCTCCCCTAAATCCTGAGGATCCTGGCAGGAAATTCTCCTAACTTCAGAAATAACCACAGTAAGTGAGCACCTAGATTTGCATTCTCAGGGTTCGGCCCCCCTGGAAGGCCATCTCCCCACTTGTCAAACAAGGCAAAACATCATGAGTGCTTGTCAGTCTCTGACTGCAGATGCATCAACTGAGGACCCTGATAAAATGCAGAACCAGATTCAGTGGAGCCGGTGTGGGGCCTCAGAGTCTTTGTTAACAACAAGCTCCCAGATGAGGTCGATGCTACTGGACAATGGACCACACTTTGGAGAAGCAAGAGTCTGGATCCACAGTTCTCAGGTAGAGACAGTTCTTGCCCCCTCGGGGACAGTTGCCACGTCTGGAGACATGTTTGGGTGTCACAACTGGAAGGCAAGTGCTCCTGGCATCTTTAGGGGAAAGACTGCTGAACCTCCTACAATGCACAGGACAGCCCCCACTCCAAGGAATTCTCAGCCCACAATGTCAATCGCGCCGAGGCTGAGAAACTCTCTTCTAGATCCAGCGTGGTCCTGGTCAGACTTGCTGTGGGTAAGAATCACCACCCAGGGGCCTTATTAAAACACAGACTGTGGCCCCTTCCCCAGAGTTTCTGACTCAGTGAGCAGGGAGTGGGCCCTGAGACCGTGCACCTAGAACATATTCCCGGGTGATGCGGGTGCTGCTGGTCCCAGGATGCACCCAAAGGACCACTGGATTGAGGACGGCTAAGGACCTTGCAGCTCCGGCCTGCCTTGCTTCTCCCACTGCCCACAAGCAGGAGGCGGCTACTCCTGGTCTAGAATCCCCACCAGGGTCCGAACTTGTTGATCCCAAAGCAGGAACTGGCGTGGCTCCCCCGTGATGGCGTTAGATCTAAAGAAAAGGCAGCATTAAGAGGGTGGCGGGGAAATGACTCCACCTTGAAGAATTTTCCTGACACATCTGGCCTTATTTTGAGGTAGATCCACTTTTCCAAGAAACTAAGGACAGTCTCTACTTTGAGGCTAAAAAACAAAGTTTTGGGAGGACAGTCTACTCTCACTTTTACTGTCCCATTTTTTTAATTTTTTCATTTTTTATTTTATTTTATTTATTTATTTATTTTTTTGGTGCTCACAAGTTGCCCCTTAAATATCAGAACGATGGGATTCAGTTAATAGATAATGAAAGTTGGCTGGGAGTTCCGTTGAGGCTCAGTGGGTTAAGAACCAGACTAGTATCCATGAGGAGGCAGGTTCAATCCCTGGCCTTGGTCAGTGGGTTAAGTATCCAGTGTTGCTGTGGCTGTGGGTTAAGCAGTCCAGCAGCTACAGCTCCTATTTGACCCCTGGCCTGGGAGATTCCATATGCTGCAGGTTCAGCCATAAAAAGCAAAAAGGAAGGAAGGAAGCAAGGAAGGAAGGAAGGAAGGAAAGAGAGAGAGGAAGGAAGGAGGGAGGGAGAGAGGGAAAGAAAGAAAAAGAGAAAGAAGGAAAGAAAGAGAGAGAGAAAGAGAAAGAAAAGAAAGGAAGGAAGGAGGGAAGGAAGGAAGGACGGAAGGAAGAAAGAAAGAGGAGTTCCCGTTGTGGCACAGTGGTTAACGAATCCGACTAGGAACCATGAGGTTGCGGGTTCGATCCCTGGCCTTGCTCAGTGGGTTAAGGATCCGGCGTTGCCGTGAGCTGTGGTGTAGGTTGCAGATGCGGCTCGGATCCCGCATTGCTGTGGCTGTGGCTAAGGCCGGCGGCTACAGCTCCTGTTAGACCCCTAGCCTGGGAACCTCCATATGCCGCGGGTGTGGCTCTAGATAAGGCAAAAAGACAGGAAAAAAAAAGAAAGAAAGAAAGAGGAGTTCCCGTCATGGCGCAGCCACAGCAACTAGGAACCATGAGGATGCGGGTTTGATCCCTGGCCTTGCTCAGTGGGTTAAGGATCCGGCATTGCCATGAGCTGTGGTGTAGGCCACAGTTGCTGCTCAGATCGGGTGTTGCTGTGGCTGTGGCGTAGGCTGTGGCTATAGGTCTGATTAGATCCCTAGCCTGGGAACCTCCACATGCCATGAATGCAGCCCTAGAAAAGGCAAAAAGACCAAAAAAAAAAAGAAAGAAAGAAAAGCTCCAACAGGCAAGGCCTTTGAAGGAGAAGAAAAGGAGCCCAGTGAGTCCTTCTCCAGGATGATTTACCTTTAGCTCAGTGTGGTACAGGCCTGGGCCTCCTGGAGTTTAAATATTAAGAGTTTCATGATGACAGTTCCATTACCCTGAGCAGTGCCGGGCAGGAGACAAAGCTGCTCAGTGTGACCAGGCAGGAGGCGAGGCTGGCTGGTGTCAGAAACAGGGTCATGATGGGCAGGGAACCGAGAGCCCGTGGCAGCAGGACTGTGTCTCTGGGCAGGGACATGGAACGGGCCCGGCTTTGTGCCAGGCACAGCTGGGCACTGGGGACAGGGTGGCTCTCGGGACAGGTGCTAAGTGATTGGTCCAGCAGCAGACTGCCAGACCCTACCCCAGGAGGGCTGAGAGCCCAAGTCCTTTGGGGGGTAAAGGCTTCTTCTAGAAGACGGCCACAAGCTTCTGGCTGGTCAGCAGCGGCGGTTTGGTCCAGAGCCTCTGCCAGCCCAAAGTCTGGTTCAGTTGAATGGAGCCAGCAGCCCTAAGCCCACCCCCGCCTTCGCCTGCTGCCAGCCCCCCTTTATCTCTGTCCCCACTCCCTGATGTTGATCACTCCCTAGATGTGACCAGCGATCCCCAGGCTGGGATCAGCAGGTGCGTCTTTACCAGCGTGGCCCCTCCTGCAACTCTGATTCACTAAACATAATTTAATTATTTTCTCTCTTTTTTCTTCTTTTCTTTTTAGGGCCGCACCTGCAGCATATGGAAGTTCCCACCCTAGGAGTCAGATCAGAGCTGCAGCTGCCGGCCTCCACCACAGCTACAGTAAAATTGGATCCTAGCCTCATCTTCGACCTACACCATAGCTCACAGCAACACCGGATCCTTAACCCACGGAGCACGTCCTCATAGGTACTACTCTAGTTCTTAACTCACTGAGCCACAACGGGAACTCCAAATTCTATGTATTTTCTCAACATCTTCAGGAGGCTATTTTTTAACCCAAGGAAAAAATGGGTATGGAAATGTGTGCATGTGGGAAAATGTATGGGGATTAAAGATAGGCTGGGGAACATTTATTTAGAGGTGTGACGGCTGCTAAGTTCGCAGTAACCCTAAGAGATAGATATTATTGAGGCAAATTTTTACAAATGAAGCATTTGTAGGTAAGAGAGTTTAAGGGACTTTCCCAAAGGGTCACACAGCTAGCAGAAGACCCTACAGGATTTTCCTTTTTTTTTTTTTTTTTGGTCTTTTTAGGGTCACACCCGCGGCCTATGGAGGTTCCCAGGCTAGGGGTCGAATAGGAGCTGCAGCTGCCGGCCTGCACCACAGCCACAGCAATGCGGGATCCGAACCCCATCTGTGACCTACACCACAGCTGACAGCAACTCTGGATCCTTAACCCACTGAGCGAGGCCAGGGATCGAACCTCCATCCTCACGGAGCCACGACAGGAACTCCTCGGCAGGGTTTTCTGAGTCTGAAATCACCCACCCATCCCCTGTTCTAGGAGGAGGGAGAACTGGAGCTGATAAATGGCAGGGCTGAGGAGCTTGGAGAGACAAGAATCCCCCTCACATTTGCGCAGAAGCCACTCCTGCACTTTCGCTCTGAGCCCGGCCAAGCCCTAGACCGTAGGGTGGGGCTGACACAGTCGGAGGGAGAGGCCAAGCAGTAAGGCCCAGCCTGCGCCAATGCTGCGAATGGAAACAATTCAGGGAGTTCTCTCGTGGCACAGCGTGTCAGCGATCTGGCCTGGTCACCACGGCGGCTTGGGTCGCTGCTGTGGCACAGGTTCGATCCCCGGCCCCGGAACTTCCCTAGGCCATGGGGGTGGCCAATACAAGAGAACAAAATAACAAAGCAGTTCGAGTGTTCCCGGACAGGAACCGCAGACTGGAGCCAGGCAGCCACCTCATCTGCGAGCTCATAGGTCCAAGCCAGCCTTGAGTCTTCTGGCTCAAGACTGCCAGTCTCCCCCCCACCCCACCCCCACCGCCCCCACTGGGATCTTTCTGCAGGTTCTGCCTTGGGGGCTGACCGAAGCCAGGCTGGCCTGCTGGGCAGCATTTGGCCTAACAGCTGGCAGTCGCTTAAAGCGCCAGCCCTCCTGACACTGGCATTTTCGCAGCCACCTTCATGTCGCCGCGCTGGGGAGAGGCAGGCGTGTTTGAGAGAGAGCAGGGCCTTCCTGAGACCCAGGAAAGTTTTTTGATTCCTCAGGTGCTTTTTTTCTCTTTCTCACATAAGCCTTCCCACCAAGGCAGCTCCTCTTTTCTTTCCCGTGAGACGGGAAGGGCTCGCTGGCTTTCAGGGCCCCCCGCCTGGCTCTTTTCAGCAAGGTGGCTTAGCCTCAGGTGGGGCCGCTAATTCGGCGCTTGCCCAGCCCAGGCTGGAGTCCGGGAGGGGTCTCTAATGGCCTTTCTGCTGCCTCCTGACTCCGGGCCACCCTCCGCCACCCTCCCCAGCGTCCCACCCGCCTCTCTCCTCCCCAACCCGGATTTCCGCATCTCAGATCCGGTGCCTCTGACAGCACACTCCTGCTGGCTCCAGGGCAGACTTGCTAACCCTGTCCTCTGCGTCCCCTCCCTTCGTGTGGGGCCCACCCGTGCCCACGGTGAGATGGAAAGGGCCTCGGGGCTCAGAGCCAGGGGACTCAGGTGTGGCCCCAGCTCCGCCACTTGTTAACTGTGTGGCCTTGATTCGGAGCCTCAGTTTCCTCGCCTGAGAAAGGGGGAGGAAACCAAGACCTGCCTATTCCCAGAGTTCTGGGGAAGGTCAGACCACATCATGCATTTAGGGGGCCAAGAAATAATATTCCTGTCCCCTCCTTCCTGAGCACAGGACTAGTTAGGAAAAACAAGACAAAAATGAAGCAGAGCAAGTTATTTATTTACTTATTTATTTATTCTAGCTTTTCAGGGCTGCACCCGCAGCATATGGAAGTTCCCAGGCTAGGAGTCAAATCCTAGCTGCGACCTACACCTCAGCTCATGGCAATGCCTGATCCATAACCCAATGAGTGGGGCCAGGGATCAAACCTGCGTCCTCATGGATATTAGTCAGGTTCGTTACCACTGAGCCACAATGGGAACTCCCAGAATGAGCTTTTTTTTTCTGTCTTTTGTCTTTTTGGGGCCACACCAGCAGTATACGGAGGGTCCCAGGCTAGGGATCGAATCAGAGATACAGCTGCCGCCCTACACCGCAGCCACAGCAATGCCAGATCCGAGCTGCGTCCGCAAACTACACCAGAGCTCACGGCATTGCCAGATCGTTAACCCACTGAGCGAGGCCAGGGATCGAACCCGCAACCTCGTGGTTCCTAGTCGGATTCATTAACCACTGAACCACAAGGGGAGCTCTTCTTCTTTTTCTTAAATGTGTTGGGATCTTGGGGGTCATGGAACAAGAGAGTGGCTTGATTTGATTCACATTCTTAAAACACGGCTGAGGCTTTAACGGGGAGAACTGGCTGTAAAGGACAAGAATGGAAGCAGAATCCTGGTCCAGTTACAGAGCTAGAGTGTTTCATTTGACGTGTCACAGTGGCTTGTCCCAGGGTAAGCCATGGAGCTGTTGGCAAGTGGCTGGATTCGAGATCTACTATGAAGATAAAGTACAGGACTGTGACCCTCACAGCCCACCTGTGGGGCAACGGGATGCGTTTTATATCCAGAAGGAGAAAAGGAGGCCCGGAAACTCAGAGCAGAAAGGGGAGGATGAGCGGATGCTGCGGAAGGCAACCGGGCTACTGAGAGCTGAGCCTGCTCAGGAAGCAGCGTCCTGACCCTGGCCAGGGACGCCTGCATCAGAGACACTAAAAACAACGCAGACGGTCCAGCTGGAGGCCCAGCACCAGCCGTGGAGCCGTCCTTGGTTCCCCACCCCTCCTCCATCACTATGGCAGGCCAGATGCACTATCTAACGCTTGCTGTGTATTTTTCCAGTGGCATTTCCCCGGTAGTGAAAACACAGCATGCCACTTTCATGCAAGACGGTGGAACAAAGGCACGGCTTGGAGGAAAGCCCTTCACAACCCTCTTGCTCAGGGAGCCACGCCGGGTGTCCCACCGAGAAGCTGCCCACGCTGCCTTTCAATACACTTTCCTAAGCACCTGCACGGCAGATGCTGACTGAGGGACCCGGCTGTACATTACAGGGTGCGGTGCTCTTAGCCTGGTGGTGGGAAAAGAGGCTGGGGGAGCAAAGGATGAAGCCGGGAGTAAGGGAGAGGAACTAGAAAAAAGGTGTTTATTCTGTTGCCCTGAAGAGGATGGGGGGATGGCAGTGTGTGAGCGGAGGCATGCACGGGAGAAGAGGCATGACACCCAGCAGTCCTGTGTAGGGAGAGTTTGTGTGGCCTGAATAGGAGCTGCAACAGAAACAGCTATTTCCTGAGCAAACTTCCAGGCAAGCTCAGCCCTAAATGCTAAATCTCATTCGCTCACTTGGTCCTCCCCACACTGGGAAGCAGGCGGTACCAGCCCCCATTGGATGGGATTGCGGAGACAGGCTCAGAGAGCTTAAGTGACTGGACCACGGTCGTTTAGTAAGAAGTGAAATTTTTTTTCAAATTTTTTATTGAAGTGTAACTAGCACAGACAGAAAAGATGACAAACGCTAAGTGTACTTCTGTATAAGTCAAAGATTTATAGACACAAATCTTTGTATAGACACAAAAGGGAGCTCCCGCTGTGGCTCAAAGGGATCTGAGCATCTCTGCCTCACCAGGACGCAGGTTCGATCCCCAGCCCAGCACAGTGGGTTAAGGGTTGGCCCTGCCGCATCTGTGCTATAGATCACAATTGTGGCTCAGATCTGCTTCGCCACCCCAGGAACTCCAAATGCCTCGGAGCAGACAAAAAAAGGGGAAAAAATCATCACAAAGGGATGACAGCTAGTAACTAGCGCCCAGATCAAGAAACAGAATCTCACCCTTCTGGGACCCCTCTCCTGCCCCTCCGCCAGGCCCTTCCTTGCCCTCCTTCCCAGAGGTAAGCACTATCCTGACTTCTGACCCCAGAGATTTGTTTTCAGAGCTGATGTTTGCACCCAGGTCTGCAGGAAGCCTGAGGCCGGGGATTTGAGTGGACACAGGAAAAGCAGCCGGGTGTCGCCTGACCTGGTTGAGTCTGCACACTGCGGCGGGAGTGTTCCCCTCTCGGCCACAGCCCGTTCAGCGCCGTTGTCCTTGCCGTGTCCTTGGTGGTGGCGGAAGACAGGTGCCCGCTCTCCAGCAAACTCCAGAAACAGGCGTGGGAGCCGCCTGCACCCAGTGCAGGGAGTCCCCGCCTGTGCTCGGTGACAGGGACAGCGCTAGAAGGTGGGTCAGTGACCTTCCCCACGTCCCACCTCCAGAAGCATATGATTTAATGACAGGCGTGTCCTTGAGGAGAGAGCAAATCAAGAGCCCTGAGCCGTGTCCTTGAATGGATTTAACCACAGGCTCAAAGCTAAGAGTTTTATTTTGTGACGGGTGAGGGGATCTGTAGAGTCTTGACAAAGAGACTCCGGTTTGTTGCCAGGACAATAAGATAAACCCTCCATTCCCCCACCTCACCCCCTAGTCTATGTTCCAGCTCAAAAAACAAAAACAAAAAAGGTATCAACTTTGCTGAGAAACTGATCAGCTCGGGTTTTTCTGGCGCACTAACTCAGGTGCTGCCCCCTTCATCCTAACCAAATTTCCACAAAATACCTACTACAGGATTCCGTGGTCCACTCTCCCCTTAACGAATCTTTTCCCTTTTTTTTCTTTTTTGTCATTTTAGGGCCGCACCCATGGCATATGGAAGTTCCCAGGCCAGGGGTCTAATCTGAGCAGCCTGCAAGCGCAGCCACAGCCATGTGGGATCCGAGCTGTGTCTGTGATCTACACCACACAACTCACGGCAACACCGGATCCTTTACCCGCTGAGCGAGGCCAGGGATCAAATCCGCATCCTCAGGGATACTAGTCTGGTTCATGTCCATTGCACCACAGCGGGAACTCCCTCCCCTTGAGAAACCTTATTTTTCTTGTGTCCTTTGGCCCAGGACGAGATCCACCCCTGATTTCCCCAGGAAGCACCCCTCGGGCCCCGCTCTCCTTTCCTGGCAGTTCTGACCAGAGTATTCTGGCCGCACACGTCTAGTGAAGTGGAATATTCCTCCCTTGGGACCAAGCCACCGTGAGCTGAAGGAGGAGCAACCTGAAGGAGGACGGGACACGCCACAGAGCTGAGCAAAAGAACTGCGGGTGGAGTCAGAGAAATCAGTGAAGCGGCCTTTAAAATGCACAGACTGGGAGTTCCCGTTGTGGCTCTGTGGTTAATGAATCCAACTAGGAACCATGAGGTTGCAGGTTCGATCGCCGGCCTTGCTCAGTGGGTTAAGGATCCGGCATTGCTGTGAGCTGTGGTGTAGGTTGCAGACGCGGCTCGGATCCCGCGTTACTGTGGCTGTGGTGTAGGCCGGCGGCTACAGCTCCGATTAGACCCCCTAGCCTGGGAACCTCCATATGCTGCAAGTGCGGCCCTAGAAAAGGCAAAAAAGACCAAAAAAAAAAAACCAACCACAGACACTCTTCATGTGATTGCCAGGGTGGGGGATGGGGTGGTGGGGGTGGAGGATGTAGGATGGACAGCGAGTTTGGGGTTAATCGATTCAAACTATTACATTTAGAATGGATAAGCAGTGAGGTCCTACTATACAGCACAGGGAACTATATTCAATCTCTTGGGATAGAACATGATGGAAGATAATATAAGAAAGAGAGTGTATAGGGAGTTCCCGTCGTGGTGCAGTGGAAACGAACCCGACTGGGGACCATGAGGCTATGGGTTCGATCCCTGGCCTCGCTCAGTGGGTCAAGGATCCGGCTGTGGTGTAAGTCGCAGACACGGCTCAGATCTGGCTGTGGTACAGGCCGGCAGCTACAGCTCTGATTGGACCCCTAGCCTGGGAACCTCCATGAGCTGTGGGTGCAGCACTAATAAAACAAAAAAGACAAAAAGAAAGAAAGAAAGAAAGAGAATGTATAGATATGTATGAGCGGGTCACTACATATTTCTGTACAGCAGAAATTGGCCCAACATAGTAAATGCAGAGATGATCCATACCATGCCAAATGCAGATGTTACTGGGAACACAAAGCCCAGGTCAAGGGTCAAGGGTAACTATTTTCTGGTCCGATGAGCAGGGACACCCCCTGGGACTAGCTTAGAGGAAAGCAGTGGGAACACTGGTAGAGCTCTTCAGGTGGGGCAGGGCGGAAGGCCAGAACTCCGTCTTTGAACAGAAGGACACAGAGGAGGCTCCACCGTATGAGGTATAGAGGTGAAGCTATGCAATCAGAAAAACACAGCTTCCAAGTCCAGCATCTCCATGCATGGCTGACTTGGTGTCATTTACTTAACTTCAGTTCCCTTTTTGGAAAGTGGGGTCATGTAATCCACCTCCAAGAGGTCAAGTGACATTTCAAACAGAAATAAAGTATTTCAGTGTCAGACATACAGCAGAGGCTAGATACACGGTTGATGAATGAAATGATTAGGAGAAATTTTGCTTCCGCCCCCTGGTGGAAGTTTGAAGCATAGCACACCGGAGAATGAAAGGACACCTAAGGAGATGGTGTGGCTATAGAAGATCCCCCCCAACACACACACTCCACACACATTCATTCACTCTCATATCAAAAGGTCTGCCTGGAAATCTTGCTTTAACTGAAGTTTTTATTTTTTTATTTTTTTGTCTTGTCATTTTAGGGCCGCACCGGCTGCATATGGACGTTCCCCGGCTAGGGGTCTAATCAGAGCTACCAACTGCCAGCCTACGCCACAGTCACAGCAACGCGGGATCCTTAACCCACTGAGCGAGGCCAGGGATCAAACCCGCTAGTCAGATTCGTTTCCACTGAGCCATGATGGGAACTCCTAACTGAAGTTTTTAAAACACTGATTGTGATCAAATTGATTAACTTTTTTTTTTTTTTAACAGCCACACCTGCAGCATATGTAAGTTCCCTGGGCTAGGGGTCAAATCAGAGCTGCAACTGCCAGCCTACACCACAGCCAGAGCAGTGACATATCTGAGCCACATCTGTGACCTACACTGCCGCTCGCGGCAATGCCGAATCCTTAATCCACTGAGCGAGGCCAGAGATCGAACCTGCATCCTCAGGGACACTATGCTGGGCCCTTAACCCGCTGAACCACAACAGGAACTTCAACATATTGTCTTTAAAATAGACTCTGGTGGCAAAGAAACCCAAGAGGTCCCATGAGGGTGTTCCTCAAAGTGGCAAAAGATAAGCATGGGGACCTGTCTCCATGCTGTCCTCCCGTCTGCCCATGGACCATGGGTAGGTAGCTGGAATCTCCCATCTGCTGGAGGAGTTGGTCCCCTTCCCTCGACAGCCTGTGGGGATGGGAAATCCCCCACTAGCCACAGGTTCCTTTATCACCTTGGTCCTCAAAAGGGACAGCGGCTTTTCCCCTTGGGAGCTTGTTTCGGGGGTTAGGACAGCGGCATGCTCCACCCCTACAGCCCAGCTCCAGCCCCACACTCGGTCTCTCCTCACTAAAGACCGCTGCCCAGGGAAGGAAAAGCACCCTTCTCCCCAGCCTGAGGCACATCCATCCCACAGAGCTTAAGACAGAAGCTCTGCTACAGGAGACTCCCCCCCAACTCAGAAGCCAGGCTGAATCAGGCCCAGGAAGCAGCAGAGCAGGTCCCTGACACCGCTGTACCCTTGGCTCTGAACCAGCCTGGTTACAGGTCAACCGGGAGTGGGTCTCCTTTTCCAAAAGAGCTCACATTCTAATCCATTCAACAAATGTCCAAGTGGGAGTGTTCCCATGATGTCTCAGCAGTAACAAACCCAACTATTATCCATGAGAACGCGGGTTTGATCCCTGGCCCCTCTCAGTGAGTTAAGGATCCGGCGTTGCCGTGAGCTGTGGTGTAGGTTGCAGAGGCAGCTCGGATCCCGCGTTGCTGTGGCTGCGGCGAAGGCCGGCAGCTGCAGCTCCGATCAGACCCCTAGCCTGGGAACTTCCATATGCTGTGGGTGCAGCCCTAAAAAGGCAAAAAAAAAAAAAAAAAATCTAAGTGGGCCTAAACTTCTCTGAAGGAATTTCAGAAAATTTTACACGAACAATTATTTTAATGCCTCCTAAGTCTGTAACACAGGAATTTTCAAAGCATTTTAACAATTTACATCTCACTTAAATATGACTCAATTCTGAGAGGGGGTAAGGACCAATATTATGACCCCTTGATGCAACTGGGGCTTAGAGACAGTTAATCCAGGGTCACACAACTAGTCAACCGCAAAGCCAGGCCTAGGAGGAAAACTTGACGGGGATGATACAATATACACACGTGAAACAACTGTAAGCAGAGGGTGAGTGAGACTGGGAGGGGGTCACACTGTTGCAGAAACTGCAGAAACCGTGGCAGTGGAAGGAGACAAATGGCACTCGGAGATGTGGAACAGCAAGGTTTATTCAGCACCGGTGCGGTGCGGGCTCAGAGGAGTCACCTCCAAAGTCTGAGCACCAGGTCTTTGTTCTCAGTAACTTTTATACAATACAGGGTCTTGTAACCATCCCCAGACCTCCCCCTTTCCCAAGCAGTGTTTTGTCTAAGAAGCTGAGCAAGCAAGGTTACAGAAGCAGAACTGATAAGTAACGCTGGAAACATGATTAGTAGGGCTGCTGGCTTGGACACAGGACTTACAGTTGCTACATAGTTACAAGAAGCGTGGTACAGTGACGAGCACAGCTGAAAAGGCAAGGGGGGGGCATTGTGCCCCATGGTTAAAACTCTTACTTCAACACGAACCGGGAGGGCTCCATCTCACAGACTGACCAGCCGAGGAAATGCTCCTTACTGGGACTCCTAGGGTCTAGGAAGTTGAATCATTGTGCACACACTATTCCGCCTTGGAGAAACGTTGTCTATACATGAGTGCCCACTGGCCATTTACGAGGCCCCTGAGGGCAAGGAAGCCTTGGCACAGTGTCTGGCACAGTGTAGGTGTTCAGTGTTTTTGAACTAACTGTCTTGCGGCTGTTCTGAAGGTTAAAGCAGGACTTGACTGTTCTATGGCTCACTCTCGCCATCTAGTGGCCAGTTCTAAGAGGACCCAGACCGCTGATGGAGTGGCGTATCCCCGCGCCAATCTGACGGCAGAGCCACACCTGGCTACAGCCCATTCCTCTGGGGAGGAACAACTCAGAAAGAGATGTCCACGACCCTCTTTAAAAATACGTGTACTGGAGTTCCCGTCGTGGCTCAGTGGTTAACGAATCCGACTAGGAACCATAAGGTTGCGGGTTCGATCCCTGGCCTTGCTCAGTGGGTTAAGGATCCGGCGTTGCCGTGAGCTGTGGTGTAGGTCGCAGACGCGGCTCGGATCCTGCGTGGCTGTGGCTGTGGCGAAGGCCGGCAGCTACAGCTCCTGTTAGACCCCTAGCTTGGGAACCTCCATGTGCCGCAGGCGCGGCCCAGAAAAAACAAAACAACAACAAAAAAAGATACTTGTACATCTCATGCTAGCACTGTGCCCAGCTCCAAAACAAAAGCCAAATGAATGGTCAGCTATTAGGCGTCGATTTCGTGGGCAAGTATTATGCAGGAAACCCTGAAGATCCAAGAAAAGCACATTTCACCGTTCCTGAACTTGAAGAGCCCTCAGTTTAATTTGGAGGAACAACACCGCACACTCTAGGCAGCCCAGCACACTCACATACTCAGAACAATGTACAATACACAGTGTTATATTCCAAGTAACATTTGACCCTACAGGCAAAGCAGGATTTTTCTGGAGAAAATAAGTTTGGGAAAAAAACTAATAGGATACCTTTTTTTTTTCACTATTGTAAATCAGATAAGCAGAAAATGCTCTTGCTATAAAATACTAGTATTTTATACAAAAAATGTTTTACTTAATATGTAGTTGAGGATATAAGAAAAAAAATTTTTTAATGTACAAGGGCCACAAATAGAAGTTGAAAACATAAGGGTAAGACACTGTAGAAAATCAACAAGCAGATTTGTAATAATATGAAATAATTTCTCTAAAAGCTAAAAATTTGGTCAATGAAATTAAAAATTCAATGGATAAGTTTTATTTTATTTTATTACTTTTTATTTTTTTCCTTTTTTTGTCTTTTTGCCTTATCTAGGCTGCACCTGCAGCATATGGAGGTTCCCAGGCTAGGGGTCTAACAGGAGGTGTAGCTCCTGGACTTCGCCACAGCCACAGCAATGCGGGATCCGAGCCGCATCTGCAACCTACATCACAACTCACGGCAACGCCGGATCCTTAACCCACTGAGCAAGGCCAGGGATCGAACCTGCAACCTCATGGTTCCTGGTCGGACTTGTTAACCACTGAGCCACGATGGGAACTCCTATTTTTTTGCTGTTTAGGGTTGTACCCGCAGCATACAGAGGTTCCCAGGCTAGGGGTCAAATCAGAGCTACAGCTGCCAGTCTATGTCAGAGCCACAGCAACACTAGATCAGAGCCACATCTTTGACCTACACTACGGGTTACAGCAATGCCGGATCCTTAACCACTGAGCGAGGCCGGGGATCGAACCTGTAACCTCACGGTTCCTAGTCGCATTTGTTTCTGCTAAGCCACGACGAGAACTCCAACAGATACGTTTTAGACAGCAGGCTGAACATGGCTAAAGAGCCAATAAATGAAAATAGATTAGAGAAATTTTCCAAAAGTATACGTTAAAAAGAGGAAAAATGGGAGTTCCCACTGTGGCACAATGGGGTGGGCAGCATCTCTGGAGCCCTGGGATGCAGGTTCCATCCTCAGCCAGGCACAGTGGGTTAAGGATCCGGCATTGCTGAAGCCGTGGCATAGGTTGCAAGCGCATCTCGGATCTGAGCCCTGACCCAGGAACTCCATATGCTGTGGGGCAGCCAAAAAAGAAAAGAAGAAGAAGAAGAAAAATAGAACGAGAGTGAGAGACTTAGTGGAAAGAGTAAAGGGTCTTCATACATGTAACTACAGATCCAGAGAGAGCAAAATGAGGAGGCACCCAGGAAAAGATAAGAACTATGAACTTTCCAGAATATATGACACACAGAGGTCTTGCCAATTAGGAAGCACGAGTAGGAAAAATAAAAATAGATCCACATCTCAGCACCTCATGGCAAACTGCAAAATATCAAAGCCAAAGAGAAGTCTTTAAAATAAAAAAGACAATAGAAAAATATATTCAAAATTTTGAGAGGATATATACAGCTAGAGTCACTCCCAAAGTGAAAGTAAAATAGACATTTTCCAACAAAAAGCATACCACTAACCACACTCTTTAAATGTATCACTAAAGCAGTGCTTTAGGGAAAAAATTAAATCTAGAACTAAGAACAATGTAAAGTGAAATAGTGAACAAAGGCATTAATAAAACTCTGGATAAATATAAAACAAGCACTTACAGCATAAACATTTTTTTAAAAAAATGATAACTAACTTAGAGAATATAAAAACAAGGTGCATAAAATAGAAAAAAAAGTATATATATTCTAATTACTTTGTTGTACATCTGAAACATTGTAAGTCACCTGTTTCAATAAAATAAATTAAAGTTTTTTTAATTTGAAATTTTTTTAAGAAGCAAAGTGGAAATCAAACTCTAACAATGCTAACAGGTGTGCTGGACTGCATGATCAGAGTTAAAGCTTTCTAAAGTTCTTATTTGTTCAGTAAGAGATTAGAGATTTTTTTCAAGTCAAGTGTGCACATTAATTAATTTTAATCACTGGAGTAAGAAAAATATAATGTGTAATTTTCTTTTTTTAAATTTTTTTGTTTAATGATTTTTATTTTTTTCATTGTAGCAAGATTACAGTGTCCTGTCAATTTTCTGTTGTACAGCAAGGTGACCCAGTCACACATACATGCATACATTCCTTTTTCTCACATTCTCATTCTCCATCATAAGTGACTAGATATAGTCCCCAGTGCTAAACAGCAGGATCTCATTGCTTATCCATTCCAAAGGCAATAGTTTGCATCTATTAACCCCCAATATGTAATTTTCAAGCCTGTAGAGATAGTGAAAGTGAATACAGAAATCTCAAGAACTTTTCATTAAATATGGTAGATTTAACCATGGTTTTTATCTCTGCTCCCTCCCGAAACTACTCTAAAAATAGTATCAACATTAATAAGTGAGTTTAGCAAGGTTGCAAGACAATAGACCAGTATGCGAAAATCAATTGTTGGAGTTCCCTGGTGGCCTAAAGGTTAAGGACCTGGTGTTATCACTGCTGTGGCACAGAATCAGTCCCTCACCCAGGAATGTCCACATGCCACAGGCACAGCCAAAAAAAAAAAATCAGTTTTCTTTCTTTCTTTTTCTTTCTTTCTTTCTTTCTTTCCTTTTTTTGGCCACACCCTCAGCATATGGAAGTTCCCAGGCCAGGGATCAAGTCCAAGCTGCATCTTCGACATATGCCACAGCTGCAGCAACACTGGATCCTTAACCCACTGTGCCAAGCCAGGGATCAAACCCATGCCCTACCGAGACACTGCTGGATCTTAACCCACCGTGCCACGGCAGGAACTCCACCAACCGTATTTCTGTATGCTAGCAACAAACAATAAGATATTGAAATTCTCTAAAATGCTCTTTACAATAGAACCAAAAATTATGAAATACACGATGGGGAAAAATCTGATTAAAAATGTGCAAAATATGATTTAAAATGCACAAATCTGTAAACATTGCTGAGAGAAATCAAAGACCAAAATAAATGGAGAGAAATACCTTGTTCATAGGTCATGATGACATATTTAAGGTCATTTAAAAATAAAAATGGAGTAACTGTGGCTTAGGCATTCAAAATGGAGCCAGGTGGATGTGGTTTCAGACGTGTTCCTGCATCACTAAGAACTTGAATTTTCTGGAGTTCCCATCGTGGCTCAGTGATTAACGAATCCGACTAAGAACCATGAGGTTGTGGGTTCGATCCCTGGCCTCGCTCAGTGGGTTAAGGATCCAGCGTTGCCGTGAGCTGTGGTGCAGTTTACAGACATGGCTTGGATCCCGCGTTGCTGTGGCTGTGGCGAAGGCCGGCGGCTGCAGCTCTGACTGGACCCCTAGCCTGGGAACCTCCATACGCCCCCGGTGCAGCCCTAAAAAGCAAAAAAAAAAAAAAGTTTTTTTTTTAAAAAGCATCTTTACTTCTTAGCAGCTTCAGTCCTAATTCTTGACGAACAACTTACGTACACTACTTTGTGGGGTTTGCCTAGATAAGCCTTCCCCACGATGTAGTCTGCAGAACACAGTTCAAGTGCTCCTTGAACCTGTGTCACCCAGACTGTAGCCCTCAGCCTGGCTCAAGTAAAACTTTTTTCCATTCCCACTCTAGCTTGTTTATTGGTTATTTGTGTTAACGGTCAAAATACACAACACGGTTAAGGTGTCAGTTCTCCCCAGATTAATCTTCGTCTTCAACACCGTCCCCGTTAAAGTCCCAGCAGGGCATTTGTAGAAGTTGGCAGACTGATTCTAAAATTTATACGGAAATGCGAACGGCCTAGAGTAGCCAAAACAATTTTGAAAAAGAAAAAGTTGGAGGAAACCTCAGGGAATGATGGATATACCTACTGTCCCAACTGTGGTAATGGTTTCGTGACTACATACAGACGTCAAATTTTATTTAATTATAAACTGTAAATACGTACAATTTATTATATGTCAACTATACCTTCAGAAATCTTGCTTTTAAAAAATTATATGAATAGCTATGATTTGCTGAGAACTTGCCATACCTGTTTTTCAGCTTATATTATCTTTGCATGTGTGTATTTTACTCAGAGTAGGAATGACAGCTAAAAGACTACATTTCCCAATCTCCCTAGCAGGTAGATCTAAACATAGACCAAGTTTTGGCCAACGAGATGTCAGCAGAAATGTATACTACTTCTGAAAAGTCTTTCTTAACAGGAAGAAGCCATGTCCTTCTTTTTCTCCCTCTGTATGGAATGCAAACGTGTTGGCTGGAGCTTCAGCAGCCTTTTTGGAACACAAATCGATCCTGAAAATACAAACCTAGTGTTGATGAGAGAAACAAAGAGTCTTTGGCAACGTGATGAAACCACAATAGTTGCCCTGGATTTCCTATCCTTGGACTTAGCAGTTTTTTGATTTGCTTGTTTGTTTGGTTTGCTTTTTAGGGCCACACCGGCGGCATTTGGAGGTTCCCAGGCTAGGGGTCCAATTGGAGCTACAGCTGCCAGCCTACGCCACAGCCACAGCAACACCAGATCCAAGCTGCCCCTGCGGCCTGAACCATAGCTCACGGCAAAGCCAGATCCTTAACCAGGGCCAGGGATCAAACCGCTGTCCTCACGGACACCAGTCGGGTTCCTTACCACTGAGCCACAACAGGAACTCCAACAAATCGACATTTTGACCAAAGGTTAAAAAACAAACATTGTCTTCATGCTTCCTGCAGCTTCACCATTACTGCCGTAAGGTCATGCTATCTAAGCGACTGACACAGGCTTTCACTCCGTGAATCCACTTTGCTGCATTCATCTGCTCTCACCTCCCTACTGGCTATGCACAGCTATCTGGTTTTCCTCACAAACCATTGGTCTGCGTTACCTTGTTCATTTCTTTTCTTTCCTTTTTTTGTATGGAAGTTCCCCAAGCCAGGGATGGAATCCAAGCGGCCATGTGACCTACGCTACAGCTGCGGCAATGCTGGATCCTTAACCCACTGCGCCGGGCAGGGGACTCAGCCCTCATCTCAGCAGGAACCCAAGCTGCGGCAGAAACGATGTCTGATCCTTAGCCCGCTGTGCCACAGCAGGAACTCCAACTCCATCATCTCTTTTCTTTTTTTTGCTTTTTAGGGCCACACTTGTGGCATATGGAAGTTCCCAGACTAGGGGTCGAATCGGAGCTGCAGCTGCCTACACCACAGGCACAGCAATGGTGGCTCTGAGTCACATCTGCGAACTACACCACAGCTCACGGCAACGCCAGATGCTTAACCCACTGAGCGAGGCCAGGGATCAAACCCGCATCCTCAGGAATACTAGCTGGGCTCATTACTGCTGAGCCACAATGGGAACTCCAAACTTGATCATTCTTCATCCCACTTTAGCCCGGTTATACTTTCCACTTGAAAATTAATAACGCTTTTTAAGTTTGTCCGATAACTTTTACAGTTTCTAATCCATGGCATATTCTTTCACAGCATCTACTAAACCACCGAGCTGTGTGTGGGGGGGCCTCTCATCCCTCTGATGACGAGGTCTGGTGGGAGCAGTTCCATGATCGGCCAGCATTCCAAGAACAGAGTGGACTTTCAGGCTGGAGGGGACTCCCCGAGCCTGCGCCCATCCTCCCTGCACGGGGAGCTATCCCTCCCTCATTCTTTTACTCCCCTCTGTTTTTCAAAAGCCTGTTAGGCTCGGTCCTGCCAAGAACTGGGGACACTAAGAGGAGCCAGACACGCTCTCTGCTCTCATGGGCTCCTGGTGCAGAAGAGACAACTAACTGTGCCAGCACGTGTGCACCGTCTCCGCATAGTGATGGCGCTGCAGTGAGGACGGTCCTGCAGTGTTTTCCCTTAACTACGTTTGGGAAAGAACCAGAGGATTCTGGCGTGTCTCCCTCTTTTCTTTTCATTACTGGTCGTTTCCAGCTTCCGTTTCATCATCATCTCCTGTGCATCTCTACGGATAAATGGATTTTTAATGGATCCCCATCCGTGCGCTATCACCTCAAAAGACTTTGCCTTACCACTTCCCTTATCGGCATTTCTTTGTACTCCCCTCCACCTGAACTGGTCATTTCATCCCAATCCATTGCTCAGCCAACACGTGCTCTTACTGCTCTGAAGTGACCCCCCCCTTCTGCCACCGCTGGATCCTCTTTGAGCCCTTGATTACCCCAGGATTTTCTCTGTTTAGCTGTTTCCTTGGCATCACTCTTCAACGAGGCTTCAGAGAGGGCAACCCCAACATTTGAGCATCTTCCGAAGGACTCAAGGCCTTCAGAAACCAGGCCTGGAGTTCCCGTCGTGGCTCCGTGGTTAACGAATCCAACTAGGAACCATGAGATTGCGGGTTCGATCCCTGGCCTTGCTCAGTGGGTTAACAATCCGGTGTTGCCGTGAGCTGTCGTGTAGGTTGCAGATGCGGCTCGGATCCCGCGTTGCTGTGGCTGTGGCGAAGGCCGGCGGCTACAGCTCCGATTTGACCCCTAGCCTGGGAACCTCCATATGCCGCAGGTGTGGCCCTAAAATGACAAAAGGCCAAAAAAAAAAAAAAAAAGAAACCAGGGCTGAAAAAACATGACCTTTCCTGAAGGGCACCAGGATGTCAGAAGCCCCACTAGACCAAGGCCCCAGCAAGGTCCGGCTCTCTGGCTAACTAGCCACGGCCTCGGCCAAGTCATGTCCTCTCTGGGCCCCAGCACCCCCTTTGGTAAAAGGAGTGTGTTTAATGCAGCCCTTGCCTGGCCAGGACACGACAGAATTCTTTCTTTTTACAGCCGCACCTGCAGCATATGGAGGTTCCCAGGCTTGGGTTCAAATCAGAGCTGCAGCCGCCGGCCTTCACCACAGCCACAGCAACGAAGGATCCCCAGCACATCTGCCATCCTCGCCGCAGCTCTCAGCAACGCCGGATCCTTAACCCGCTGAGCCAAGGTCAAAGACTGAACCTGCATCGTCATGGACACTAAGTCAAGGTTCCCGCTCAGCCACGAGAACTCCCACAATGTTATTCTATACTGTGTAATTCTGTGCTGACCTACACTGTCCAGTCAGGCAGCCACTAGCCATGTAGCCTTTGAACCCTTGAAATGTGCCCAGTCCAAGTCGAGATGCGCTGTGAGTTTACAATAGACTCCAGATAAGAAACGCTTTATGCAAAAAAAAGGAAAATGCAAAATATCTTAGAAGTAATTTTAGGAGTTCCCTTCGTGGCTCAGTGGTTAACGAATCCAACTAGGAACCATGAGGTTGCGGGTTCGATCCCTGGCCTTGCTCAGTGGGTTAAGGATCCGGCGTTGCCGTGAGCTGTGGTGTAGGTCGCAGACGCGGCTCGGATCCCGCGTTGCTGTGGCTGTGGCGAAGGCCAGCGGCTACAGTTCCTGTTAGACCCCTAGCCTGGGAACCTCCATGTGCCGCAGGTGCGGCCCCAGGTAAGGCAAACAGACAAAAAAAAGAAGTAATTTTACATAGATTACATGTTGAAATGATAGCATTTTGGAGAGACTGAATTAAATAAAATACAGTGTGAAAATTAACTTCACCTTCTTTTTACACTTGTATATGTGGTTCCAAGAACATTTTCAGGAGTTCCCGTTGTGGCTCAGTGGTTAACGAATCAGACTAAGAACCATGAGGTTGCGGGTTCGATCCCTGGCCTCACTCAGTGAGTTAAGGATCCGGCGTTGCCATGAGCTGTGGTGTAGGCTGCAGACGCGGCTCGGATCCCGCGTTGCTGTGGCTGTGGCGTAGGCTGGCAGCTACAGCTCCTGTTAGACCCCTAGCCTGGGAACCTCCATATGCCGCGGGTGCGGCCCTAGTAAGGCAGAAAGACAAAAAAAATAAAATAAAATAAATGAAAGAACATTTTCAATGATATTTGGGTTGCTCCTTGTGTGCGTCCAGGGGTCAGCTCCCAGACAGCTGTCACGAAAAGCCCAGTGCCGTGGCTGGGGCCTGACTCGCTCAAGACACACAGTAAAAGGGGACACTTCTGCCTACCTTAGTCACCAGGTGACCTGGAAGATTTGGATCTAGACCAGGGTTTCTTGAGCTGAGAATGAAGAATGGAAGTCTTGGGCGAGTGATCTATGACCTGTAAAATTTACATCTTTATTTTCGCTAGCCTCTAACTGAAATCTCTGCGTGTCTTCCCATTATGAACAGAGACGACAAACCACAGGAATATTAAGTTGTACTTACACTTGTTTGTTGGCAATAGATCTCAGAGTTATTTTCATAACCCGCGACAGTTGTTGCAGAATTTCAAAACACCACTTGGCTCATCGCTATGATGCAGTTGTGCTTAGACCTGACATCAGATCTTGTTATTTGATGTGTGAATAAAGAACCACATATACTGAGCTCCCTGGTGGCTCAGTGGGTTAAGGATCCAGAATTGTCGCTGCTGTGGCTCAAGTCACCGCTGTGGCGCAGATTCAATCCCCGGCCCCAGGAACTTCCAAATGCCACAGGCACAGCCCAAAAAAAGGAACACATATACCTCAGATTTGTTTTTATATTTTGGCAAATGTGTTTCAGTATAATTTATCTTCTTAGCTGTGAGGGGATATTATTTCATATATGTAAAAACGTTCTGAGAAAGGGATCCTTAGACGGCTAGGGGGGTGCATGGAACACACACACAAAATTAGAAACTCTAAACAAGAAAGCAAGGCAGAGTGCCCCTTGTGACTCAGCAGGTTAAGAACCCAACGTAATGTCCTTGAGGATTCAGGTTCGATCCCTGGCCTCACTTTGTGGGTCAAGGATCCAGTGTTACCGCAAGCTACGGCTCCAATTTGATCCCTAGCCTGGGAAATTCCATATGCCACAGGTGCAATCCTTAAAAAAAAAAAAAAAGAGGGATAAAGAAGAAAGACAAGGCAGTTTCATCAGCTGGGACACCAGCATACCCTGAGCTGAGTGTTAGGGACACCCGCCCTGGAGGGGGTGCCAGCCACCATGTAGTCTGTCCCACTGGAGACGCGCACTGCTCCCTCTGTTCGCCCCACAGACAGGCTCCTCAGCTACAGGACAAAACATAGTATCTGGCTCCTTTTTTCGGTGCCAGGACTTTTTTTTTTTTTTCAGGTCCACAGTCTAGGGGGTGAATCGGAGCTACAGCTGCCGGCCTACACCACAGCCACAGCAACGCGGGATCGGAGCTGGGTCTGCGACCTACACCACAGCTCACGGCAACGCCGGATCCTTAACCCACTGAGCAAGGCCAGGGATCATATCCGCATCCTCATAGGTACTAGTCGGGTTTGTTACTGCTGAGCCACAGTGGGAACTCCAGGACTTTTTGATGTTCACCATTCTGAGGTCCTAAAAAGCACACCGTCAAGTATTTGAAGCCATTTAAAATGACTAAACAATACATACTATGGGGGAGTTCCCGTCGTGGCTGAGTCGATAATGAACCCGACTAGTATCCATGAGGATGCAGGCTCGATCCCTGGCCTCACTCAGTGGATTAAGGATCCAGTGTTGCCATGGGCTATGGTCGCAGACTTGGATTGGATCCCGCGTTGCTGTGGCTGTGGTGTAGGCCGGCAGCTACATCTCCAATTCAACCCCTAGCCTGGGAACCTCCATATGCCACAGGTACAGACTCCAAAAGCCAAAATAATAATAATAATAATAATAATAATAAATACATACATTCATACAATGTGTATCCTTCCTTCTTCATCCCTGAATCCAGCTTCCTTCTCAGAGCCTCACACCAGAGGCGTCAGAGTTGACAAGAGACCCAGGAAATGGGTCAGTCCCAGCCTGGGAGGCTCCTAGCCCTGCGGGTGGGCTAAAGCTCTGAACCTTATTGGGTATGTCTTGGCATCAAAATATCCTACTTTGTTTTTGCTCAACTTTCCTCTGGCAACAGATGAGATTAGCCGAGGGGGCAGTGCTCCAGCATTAGCTACAGAGAAATCTGGGCTCTCCCAGATGTCCTGAGCTACTAAGAAAAGGCCTTCCAGGAACCCAGTCTCACCCATGCAGCTCCATTACTAAGAACACAAAGACAGCCATTGCTCCCTGGGGACCTAAGCCCCAGGCAGTCCTGCCTCTCTGCCTATGGGCTCTCACTCAACTCTCTGGGCAAATCAGGAGTCCTTAGCCCTAGGGTACAGCCTGCCCAAGACCACACAACTGTTACGTGAAGGAGCCAACATCTGAACTAGGTCTGTCGCCTTCAGAGGGACCACTCCCAACAGGCTTCCATCAGGCTGCTTTTAGCTGAAGTCAGACAACACTGAAATTGATGAGCAGAAGAAGGTGGAAGTGCTTTTAAGGGACTCAGCCAACTCTCAGCTGACCAGTTGTGATTCTGTTCAGTTTTCTTTCTTCATTCTCCTGCTTTCTACCAAGTGTGTATCACCCCCCCAGTGCTCCTTCAAAGAGCTGCCATAAAAAAAAAAAAAAAATCAAGCCAATAGCAGCAGCCCACCCCGAATTCTGCCACCTGACGCCTACCCTGGAGAAGGGACGACAGGAGGAGGGACTCTTGTTTTCAACCCCGAATCGAGGAGTTCCCGTCGCGGCGCAGTGGAAACAAATCTGACTAGGAACTATGAGGTTGTGGGTTCGATCCCTGGCCTTGCTCAGTGGGTTAACGATCTGGCGTTGCCGTGAGCTGTGGTGTAGGTCGCAGACGCAGCTTGGATCTGGCATTGCTGTGGCTTGTGGTGTAGGCCGGTGGCTGCAGCTCTAATTAGACCCCTAGCCTGGGAATCTCCATATGCCGCGGGTGCAGCCCTAAAAAAAGACAAAAACAAAACAAAACAAAAAAACAACCCTGAATCGAATCCACTGCAGACACACAGCCCCGTGGTGGGACCTTGACCCAGTTGCTCTGCCCCTGGGCCCTAGTTTCCTCATCAGTAAAATGAAGGGCTTGGACATCAACGGCTTCGAAGAAATCCTGAAAATTCTCAAGGGAGAAGCTGCTTTTTGTGCTTTCTATGTGGAGACTCCAAGGAAGACTTCACAAAGGGCTCCCACGACTAAAACCAGCTTGAAGGCCCTGGACTAGGACTTCTAAAAGCTTGCCCTGCTCCCAGGACATTCTAGGAACTTTCCCTGTGTAGACAAGTTTAGTGTCTCCTGGTTGGTACTGGGTAAGGAGCGGGCAGGGGCTGGAGGGTCCTACAACCTAAGAGGGCAGTGCTGGACTTTAATGAGCTTATGAGCAGTCTTTTTTTTTTTTTTTTCTATTTTTTTTTTAGGGCTGCACCTGTGGCATATGGAGGTTCCCGGGCTAGGGGTCGAATCGGAGCCGCAGCTGCTGGCCTTCACCACAGCCACAGCAACGCGGGATCCAACCTCATCTGTGAGTACGCTGCCCTCGTGGCAATGATGGATCCTTAATCCACTGAGCGAGGCCAGGGATCGAACCCACACCCTCACGGATATTAGTTGGGTTCTTAACCCGCTAAGCCACAATGGGAACTCCCCATGAGCAGCTTTTAACCTCCCTTTCCAGTCCCCGTGCAGGCAGCAAAGGGCTTTACAAAGCATAGATGACCTTGTTGGATGAAACGGGCTCCCCAGCGCTGTGAACACCACGGGATTAAGTACACAAGGCCCCTGGTTTCCAACCCTGTCTATGTATCTGATTCATCTGTAGTTTGTTAGGCAGGAAAATGCAACGAGTCCAAGGATCCAAGGCAACCCGCCTGTTGAGAAATGAATTCCACCGCTAGATGGCAGACATGCGCATCCTACAGCTTGTCCTACTTGCCGGTTTCCTCCTCAGTAAAACTGGAGCAGCGGCACATTCCTCACTTAATTTGCAGGACTCTTTGAAGGCTGGAAAAGTCTGATGTGAGCGTTATCACAAGAGTTGGGAATTGCGGGAACTGAAAAGAAACTACACGGCATTCACTGAAAAGAGGAACCTGGAAACACCCACACCTGTAATTCCCTTGGTGGGAGCATCCTGGGCTTTTCAGATAAAACCCCAGGTGACGGGGGGGGGGTTGTAAGGCGGAGGCCACGCTGGCTTTCCCTGGCCCAGGGCAGTCAGTTCTGACACTACACTGAACCCCAGGCCATTTCATCCTGGACAACGCCCCATGAGCACTGCTATGCAGTCTCAGCAAATCCTCAATGCAAAAGGCGAGGCCAAGCATGGACTGGACTGTGTGAAAAAATGAGCTGGGACAAGTTCATGTTCTCCAGCCCTTTACCTCCATCCATTCATTCGAGAAGGCACGTCTGGATTTAAGTCCTAGCTCAAATTGATTCCGCTGGCTAATTTGTTATTTGAGCTCATGGTTTATTGAAAAGATATGTAAGCACATAAGCAGGGATAGCCTTCATTCTGGGTTTTAGCAAATGATGTGTTTAAACACTTCCTCTTTTTTTTCCTTTCTTTTTTGGATGCCCCACGGCATATGGATTTCCTGGGCCAGGGCTCAGATCTGAGCCACAGTTGCAACCTAAGCTGCAGCCGCAGCAACGCCCGATCCCGAATGCACTGTGCCGGGCCGGGGATCAAACCTGAATCCCAGCACTCCCAAGACACAGCCAGCCCCGCTGAGCAACAGTGGGAACTCCTAAACTCTGCTTTAGCATAGAAATCTAGGTGTTTTCTGGTGACTCAGCAGATTAAGGATCTGCCTTTGTCACGGCTGTGGCTCGGGTTCAGTCCCTGGCTTGGGAATTTCTGCAAGCAGCCAGGTGTAGCAAAACAAAAAAAAAAAAAAAAAGAAAGAAAGAAAGAAAAAAAAAAAGAAATCTAAGCATCCCCCAGCACCAGATGATGAAGAAATCAACCCCTATGGTCCCCTCCTCTCAAAGTGGACTTTCCCACCTCCCAGTTCTCCTTCTCCAAAACCTTTAAAACATTTAAGTACATCCTAACTGGTTGCTTTTCAGCTGTGCCTAGAAGTGGTTTGATTAAAGCAGCACTCACTTGTCAAAGGGGTGAGTTCTGGCTGCAGAGCCGAAGGTGACTCAGAGTCTGCTGTGACAGAGCAGTGGGGAGGTTACGCCAATCGCTAGAGCGCTTCACTGGCCTGCACCACTGTCCCT
Source organism: Catagonus wagneri (assembly GCA_004024745.2). Taxonomy (NCBI): domain Eukaryota; kingdom Metazoa; phylum Chordata; class Mammalia; order Artiodactyla; family Tayassuidae; genus Catagonus; species Catagonus wagneri. The sequence goes on from PVHT021183515.1 coordinate 613,799, forward strand.
CCAATTACAAGGGAGCAGAACTGAGTTCTGAGAAGTCAGCAGAGTCCCAAGCAGAGCACCCAACTCTGCTCCACAGATAGGAGATGCGAGAACAATGCCGAGGAAGCTGGATCACAGCTAAACCAGCTCGCACGACCACTACCTGTGTGACACCAGGCAAGCCACTGACTCTTACTCACAATGTCCTTTGTCTGCCTCCAGGTAGTGATCATGCTTCATAACATGCCCCTGAATATTATTTCAAAACACACCAGCCTCTTAAAAGGTGGATTCCTCTTAGTTCCAAGTTGCTTTGTCTTTTCAAGCCATGCCTGTAGCATGCAGAAGTTCCCAGGCTAGGGACTGAACCCATGCCACAGCAGTGACAATGCCAGATCCTTAACCTGTTGAGCCACCAGGGAACTCCTAAACCCAAGTTCTTTTGGATCTGAATTCCTTGATGTGTTTGCATCTGTCCTTGGAACAAGTGGCTGAAAATGGCAATAGTCATTTGGTGCCTGGCAGGCAGTGGGTGAAGGGATGAAGGGAAGCTGAGAAAGAGTGGGGCGCTATAAAGAACACTATTCATTTATTTTTATTTTCATTTATTTATTTATTTGCTTTTTAGGGCTGCACCTTCGACATATGGTAATTCTCAGGCTAGGAGTCGAATCAGAGCTGCAGCTGCCGACCCACACCACAGCCACAGCAGCTCAGGATCCGAGCCACCATCTGAGACCTACACCACAGCCCACGGCAACGCTGGATCCTTAACCCACTGGGCAAGGCCAGGGTTCGAACCTGCATCCTCACGGATCCTTCGGGTTCATTACCACTGAGCCACGAAGGGAATGCCAATGAATAAAAAATTTTTAAATTAAGTGTTCTTTATTTAGAAGGTTCTGTTCTGGCGTTTACCGTGAAAGGTGAAGAAGAGATGCGGACGGGCGCGCAGGGGAGGAGGAGTCTGCACAAACCAGGCGACCTCTGCGGGACGGAGCCAGCTCAGCTCATGTCAGAGAACAGAAGCCTCCCAGACAGCCTGGTGCGCGTGGAAGCCAGGGGGCAGCCCGGGATGGGAAGCTTAGCGATAGCAGCCCGCGCCCTCGTCCACCCGGCCGAAGCCTGGAGGCGCTGCCCTCTTGCACGCCACTCAACTGTTCCTCCTGCTCAAGCACCACAAACAAGGCGAAGAGTGGGTTCTTTCCCGTTCAGTCTTTATTTACAGCAAGTACAGAGTATGTGGCCATTTCCATAATAAAGAGAGGGACGCAGGAAAAAAGAAAAAGAGGGGGAAAGCGCAAGCATCTGAAAGAAGAAAACGGCCTATGGGTTTAATTACCTCCTCACCCTGTTCCTGAGGCAGGCCTCTAAGGGCGACCGGGATGCGTGATCGCTAACCAGCCACCTGCCCGAGGAAGGCCGCACAAGGCCCAGAGACCCAGATCAAAGAGAACTCGGCTCCAGACAGATCAACCACCCCAATGGTTTTTCCCAGCCTGCTCTCCGCCCTCATTCGCTGGGACACCAAGATTTTCCCTACCCCACCCCCAGGTGAGGATGAAGAGCAGGAGACACCGACCAGGCCAGTCCACCCTTCCCAGGAGCCCAGCCCCGGGGCTGAGGAAAACATCTCCCTGCAAGAGGCTACTACTTCGCTCCAGGGGTCTTGGGTCCTAGCGCAGGTCAAGGGGTCAAGGTTGCTGAGTCAGGGGAGCCGCAAGGGGCAGCCCAGGAGGGGATACACAAGCCAGGTGGGCTCCCAGCCCCCTGTACAAGGCTTCGGCCTGAGCTAGGGGGCTCTTTAGACTGGCAACCTACTCTGGGCACAGAGACAAGTGTCCAACCCAGCCCAGGAGAGGCAGGAGGCCAGCATCTTTGGCCGCCGAGCAGCCAAGACCCCAGGCTGTCGCAGAGGACTGGTTCTCTGAAGGGTGATGGTGACCTTCCCCTCCCACGCCCCTGGCCGGTTCCTCAGAGACTCGTTGTCTGACCCCCACCTCTTCGAGGGCCCACTCTACCCACGCCAACTCAGAGGACACCTGAGGTCACAACGCTGCCTCTTTCTTCTACACCCTCCCACCTCTCTGCTCCTCCTGGTCTCAGGCTGCCCAAAAACAAGAAGCCCAGGGCTGAAGAAGTTCCATTGGTGCGAAGGAATGTGGGACCAGGCCCTCCCAGTGTTTCCTCAACATGTGGTCCACGGACAACACGTGGGCAGCGGGGGAGAAGCAAGCACCACTGGTTGGCTCCGAAGCCAAGGGACTCCCATGCACACACAACCACCGCTGCCCCGCTCTGCCGGTCCGTGTCGCCTCCCTGGACAGCCAAGAGCACCCCAATGACTCACAGCCATGATTTCTGGCCTAACGATTCTACCCGATCGATCATCCAGTGGAATCAGAGATCCAGGGGCTCTGAAAATACCGAAGTCTGGGCTTTGCCGCATAGGAGGCTCGAGTTCACATACTCGGTTGGTTAAACACCGGGGCGGTCACAGAACTTCCTACCCCTTCCCGGCCCCAGACAGTGCGTCACAGAACCAGAGGACTCATCGGCACGGCCCAGCGAGCCCCCAGCCAAGACACCAAGAATCGGCGACCGTTCTACCAAGAGGCAGGGCAGCCCCAGAGCGGCTTCCCAGCCAGGACTGGGCTGCTCGGAGACTCTGAAGGCTTGGTCCCAACACCACAAGGAGATGAGGAGGCGGCTAAGAAGGTCAAGGCTCAGAGATGAGAAGAATCCATTTCCAAGGCAGTGGGATAGACGGCCAAGGCACTAGACGGTTTGGCACCTGCGAGCTTCAAGTAAGGTTGAGCGTGCTACCCACTGAAGGGCCGAGGCTCTCTCAGGCAGGGATGGGCTTCCCCGGGGGGGCACAGACAGGCCCCAACAAGGCAGGGGGCCCTCGGGACCTCAGGATCCTAGCCCAGGCCTACCATCTACCCTCAGAACCGCACGAGGCATGCCCAGGAAGGTAATCAACACTGATGCTGAAATGCGCGCTCCAGGACGTAGCCACCCCGCTGAGTACCGGCCTTTGAAGCGGGCACCTGGGGCGCCCACGCCTTGTTCCAACCAGGCGGCTGCTGCCATCAGGGGCTCCGAGAGCCCGCAGCAGACTACTGGATGTCTCAGGGGTGGCAAAAGCCCTATTGGGTGATGAGGTTTGACTTTTTTGACACGGCCCAACCCGGGGTCAAATAGAGTGCAACAGCCAAGAGCAAGCAGAGCCGATGATGCTGAGATCCCGTGTGACCAGAACTAACGACTTCGGATTTATCGGAAAGGCTCCAGGGGAAGCCACGGCCCCAGCGTTGGCCATGGGAGCAACGGGAGGGGGAGACAGTCCCCAGAGAGGTTTCAGGCCGTGGCCATCACAGGGGGAATAACGAAGGGCAGAGTCTCCGAGCACTGAGATGGTCCCTGTTAAGACGAGAAGGTTCTGGATCTTCTGCAGCGACGAGGTGAGGCTTTAGGGCTCTGATCAGACCTCCGCCACCTGGCCTGGTTCTTCCCGCTTCCTCCGCCCCTCCACCAGGAATCTGCACTTTTGCCCCAAGAAGGAAGCTTCCGCTTTAGGGAAGGCGGAATTCACCCCAAATGCTCCCAGCCTGAGACTCCAACTGGTGCCTTCAAAGCGCAATGCCTCTCCCCCGGCCCCCGTTGCCCGGCAGCTGCCACGTGCGGTATGGGAAATAAACTAAGGCCATCAGGGCCACTGAGATGCTGCTAGAGAGGGTCCCCGTGCTCTTCTCACCTTGCTGCCGACCCCCATGTCTCGGGATGGGAAGCTACCACGCCCCGCAGGGCAGAGCCCTCTCGTCGCCCTGTAGGGGACGGGCTGGCTGCCAAAGTCCCCACCCCAAGCCCGGGCTGCAAGTCCACCGTGCGCTGCGCGAGCCAAGGGGAGGCGTGAGGACTCACACCCAGTGAGCTCCCTGACAGGCACAGTTCCACGCTCCCCGCCCCCCCGACCTTCCCCGTTCTATCGGGAAGCACCCCGTCAAAGCCCTCCCCGGGGAGCAGGGAGAGGCAGCACTGGCTTTCGGGGAGACCAGGAAGCAGGTAAGGAAGGAACTGTGGGGGTGCCTGAGCAGCCAGAGGTGGCGGGGGGAGCAAAAAAAAGACTATCCGCTCAGTGGGCCTCTTCCCTGAGTTTGGTATTTGAGGTGAGGTCTTGCCTAATTTCAACTCGAAAAAAAAAAAAAACCATGAAGAAGGAAAGAAAAAGAAAGAAAAGAGTTTGTCTCGCTGACACAGCCTAAAGCTCCAGCTCCAAGAAGGTGGCATCTGCCGGGGGAGGCGACCAGAGGTTCCAAACTCCACCTGCAAGGCGTCCGCGGGCACTCGGGTCCGTGAGCTGTGGGCCTCCCTCCAGCACAGAGGCCCGAGCCTGCCTTGCCTGGCACAGGACAGGCAAAGAGTCCCCTTCTTGAAAATTCCAGCTCCAGTCCCCAAAATGTTTGAGTCCAGGCCCTCCTGCGGAATACTTACGGCCAACAGCTGTACAGTATCTGTACATTTACACAAAAATAGATCCTTTTATATATATATATATATGTATATATATATATACCATGTATTTATAACTTGTTACACGTTGGAGTCATAATTAGGCATCACCAGTAGTGGTTGGCACAGTTTGTCATTTTTAAGCTCGGGGGTCAAATTCTGCTTCATTCCGCCGCTCCAAAGTACCAAAAAAAAAAAAAAAAAAGGCATTTCATCTCCATGGTGTTTTCTTAAATAGAGCAATGTCATAGGAAACCATACGTATAGATGAACTGTGCCTCCTGATCCCTCCCCCTCCTGTCCCCTGGAGATAGGGCCGGGGGTCCTGCAGGAGGCGGGCGGCGGGGGTCAGTGCGGCCGGCTGCTGGACTCCGAGGCCTGCCTCTTGCGCGAAGGCGCGTAGCCGTTGAGATAGCCGTTGGTCTGCCGTTTGGAAAGCCCTCCATTCAGGATGTCCTGGATGTGCTGCACGATGAGGTTGATGGCCACTAGTGGGGCAGAGACGGGCAGAGAGAGCGTCAGGGACGCGGCCAAGGGCGGGCGCGCGCGCGCGCAAGGCTGCGTGTGTCTGTTTCGGTGGAGGGCCCCCAGGAACCAGGGGCGGAGAACTGTGGAAGCTGGCTCCGCCCCTTCCAAACTGGCTCCGTCCCTCACTCGCGAGTCACTCAACTGCCCCAAGCCCCCATCAGGACCCCAGCAGGCGGGTTTGCAGAGTGAGCCGGTTAAGGTCACCGTCAGCCCCTCATGAATGGACGTCTTATCGGGACACGATCAGGGGCATGACTGGATGAAAGCAATTGACCCAAATTCCGTAGACATGAGGACCAGCCTTCCTTTTGTCACCATCAATGAGCTGTGAGCCCCTTGCACTGGGGACCCTACCAGCTCCTCATCCCAAGGACAGGGAACCTCCACAGAAGGCCCTCTCCTCCAGAGACAAGTTGGGACTCTCTTTCCTTAGCCTTAGAAATAAATCATACACCTCAAGCAAATGACCAAACATCACCAAAAATGGGATAAACACCAAGTGCTTTCTGATGTGATGTCCCAAGAGCGTGCCTCTTCCGTGTTCCTCGGGTTGCATAAGCTGAAGCCAATCACGAGGCCACCAAGGCAAACCCAAGCTGAGGCCTGTTCTACAAAACAATGCACCTGTACTCCTCTAAGATGTCAGCGTCGGGAGTTCCTGTGGTGGCTCAGTGGAAACAAATCCAACTACGATCCAAGAGGATGTGGGTTCGATTCCTGGCCTCGTTCAGTGGGTCAGGGATCCAGCATCGCCATGAGCTGTGGTGTAGGTCTCAGATGCGGCTCAGATCCTGTGTTGCGATGGCTGTGGCTGGCAGCTCCAGCTCCGATTCGACCCCTGGCCTGAGAACCTCCATATGCTGAGGGTTTGGCCCTAAAAAGGAAAAAAAAAAAAAAAAAGGCTGCGGGAGTTCCCTTCATGGCTCAGTGGTTAACGAACCCAACTAGGACCCATGAGGATGTAGGTTCGATCTCTGTCCTTGCTCAGTGGGTTAAGGATCCCACGTTGCTGTGGCTGTGGTGTAGGCTGGCAGCTGCAGCTCCAATTCAACCCTAGCTTGGAAACTTCCATATGCTGAGGGTTTGGCCCTAAAAAAAAAAAAAGAAAAGAAAGGCCGCAGAATGTTAAAGGAGATGAAGTCAACAGTAAGTTCCCTTGAGGTGTGGAGTGTGCTCTGAATGAAAACAGCCTTGTCTTGAAGAAATATACAGTGCGGTTTTCATTGCTGGGAAGAACTCCCAAATGGCTCAGTTAAAAACCAAACTTTCTCAACAGAGGAAAATTATAAAGAGAATGAGAACACAGGGTCTTCTTACAAGTTCTGCGCTGCCTCCTGATGCCTAAACCCAGAAATATTCCTACTTCCTAGACAGGGCAAAGCTAAGACATTAAATTCACTAACGGCAACAACGAGCTCCTTTCAGGAAGGGCGATCTTGATGGCAGATCACTGTAACTTAGATCAAGAAGGAAACCTGGGATATGAGGTACCCAGGTGTCATCACTGGGAACGACGTAAAGGTTGTCTACTGCCCTCTGCTGCCAGAGAAGCGCAAGGTCACGTCTGTCCTTTTTTAACAGGCCAGGGGTGGAGGTTACAGGACGACACCCGACGAGGACTCACCTAGATTATCTGCACCTCTGGGAATTATCACATCGGCGTATTTCTTTGTCTGTGGAGAAAGATATTTACAGTGCATTGAATGCATTACAAGACATCCAAGAGAGAAGCTGGCCCAAGCCCCTTTTCCAAAGGAACATGGGGCAAGGCCCAGGGTTCTCCTACCTGTCTCAGAGGGCAGCCGCTTGGGCTTCACACCTACCACACTTTATCCGCTTTATCTAAATTATAATAAGCTTTTCCTCAAGTTCTCATTCACATTTAGCATTGTTTCGGTTCACCACCTGCACCGAGAACACGGTCTTTGAAACCAAATATAGATAGAATTGCCTGTTCACCACTAGGAAAAGGATCAGTTAATTAGTGAAACTCGAAAGGGGTTTTGAGTTTCACCTTGGACTTCTACACATAGCTGATTGAGCGCAAGGGTGAACCCAGAAAAAACAATCCCCGCTGATGATGGACCATTTTCACTGGCTCTGTTATGACATTACCTGAAAAAAAAAAAAAAAAAAAAAAAGCCCACAGACATTTCTTTTAAATTTACTGAGATTTTTGTGGACCATTTTACAAATAACCGCATCTTGTGAGACCATATAAACAATGCCTAGGACATGGGCCTCTCACTCTGTGCAGCTTCCATGCTACAACTGTTGAATGGCAACTGAGTCGGGACCAGACCCAACCGGAAGTAGGCGGTCAGTTTAATAGGTCCACGCTCCTGGCTTACACAGGAATGAGCTTCTCTTCGCTGAGGAGAGTGCCGGACAGTGGGAGCTAATAGAAACCACCTATCAAGTCCTTATGCAAACTTCTGAGTTCCATTAGAACTCAGTTAACCGCCAGAAAGTGGCAGAAATCTTGATGTCCAATAATAAGTTCACTTTGTACTCTTAGGATTGAATTAAAACGAGCTAGAGGAGTCCTCCGGTAGACAGACCAATGGGGTGGGGAGGATTTCGCAGCTCCGCAGCTCCTTCTGCCCTCCTCCCCGAAACCTAATCCTGTAACCCAGTCCTCTCCAGGGGAACGGACAGACAGCATCGGGGTCATTACTCAGGCTGACTCATAAAGTCCACCTGCTCCTGAGCTGAAACAACAAGGCAGGTCTGGTTTGACGCAAAACCTCCTAACGGACTTAAAAGGAACAAAGACGGTCTGGGATCATATTTTTCCAGGAGAGGAAGAGAAAAGAGTGAATTATTAGGAGAAGCGCAGCAGTTCCTACGGCTCGTCAATACCCACACGGAGGCCTGTCTCTCTCAAGCGATCGGCCGATTCCTCCCCCTCTCTCTCGGAACTTAGATCTAAGTCCTTGGGGGAGTTGGACTGTGACCTGGCCAACCTGGAGAAGAGGTGGCAGAGGGCTGGGGGGGGGGTCTCCAGAGTTAAATAACTGCTTCCCAAGCTGGGCTCTGTCCCTCGCCTTCCTCTCCCACCTGCCACTACTGTTCCACACCTCTTGTCCCGGGCGGCGCTCCCTCGGCACTGTCCTGTTATCCTCAGGAAGCTGGGGTGTTTCCTAGGCCGAGGGCTGATGGGCTCAAGGCTGAGCCTTTCCCCGCCCCCACCCTTCCTTCTCCGAAAGCCACCTGGCTAGAGCGTTCCCCGTTGCCGTGGGGAGGCCCAGGCTCGGGCAGAGGTATGGAAGCCTGCTGCGACTCCCATAGGGGGACCTCCCGAGGGGCCAATGACAAGCTCAAAACGGGGTCCAGAGGAAGTGGCAGAAGAGCCTAGGAAGGGACCACCCTGTAGCTGCAGGCCCCCGGCACCACCACCCCAACCACAGACCTTCTGAAGATCCAAATGGCCAGGTCTACTCTTGCATAAGACACACCCTCCATAAAGGGTCGCGGGCCCTGAGCCACTCCCCACAAGCAAGACGTGTGCACTTGGCTGGAATCGGACAGCAGGATCCTGAAGGGCTACCCCGAGAAAAAGAACAGGAGGTCAGAGCTCCCGGAGAACACGGTGGCAGGACACAAAGCACCAAGGGCTGCCTTTTCTTGGGCCATGAGGACAGAGAAGCAGCCGGAGCGAGGAGCGGGCGAGATGCCAGCTGGGTAGCTCCCCTCATACCATACCTTTACGTGTATGCTTAAAACTGTAAAGTCTAGATTCAATGGAAAAAAAAAAAACAGGAACACAACTCACTGGCAAGCAGAATTCCTCAAAGGCAGGCTTGACGAACGTAATGTACTGAGATAAAATCTGCTCGAGGTCCCTCCCTCTTTCGCTGATGTCCCTTAATACTAGGAGAGAAGGAAAAACAGGAATCAAGAAAATGGTGCCCGAGTCAACACACGTCCGCTCTTCGCAAGGCTCCGCAATGACTCGTCATGAATCACAAATCCTGAGAGACTTGACCGAGAGCCGGTCAGCAGCAGCGTTGGGGGGAAAAAAAAAAAAGTGGCCTTTCCCCGTCTTGCTCCAAGTCAAATTCAGCTATGACCAAATGTTCTCCAAAGCCAAAGGTTGTCCAGGCAAGGCCAAGAGTCTTTGGGTTTCAAGCAACATTTGACCCAAATAAAACTTCGCTGTGAACAACAGCAAAAAAAATAAAAAGGCAGGACAGTCCTGGAAAGCTCGGAATAGAAAGAAGACTGGGTGCCGAAAGATGGTGGGGCTTCCTGGCAAAGAAGCTGCGTTGCCAGGAGACTCTGTTGCCAGGAGACTTCTGCTCTGCCCACTTTGACTGTTTCTCCTTGTACTTACCCGTGTCCAAGCCAGCGACCTTCTGCTGATGTGCCGCCTCCTCCTGCCAGGCTCCCACCCACGTTCAAGCCTCTATGGGATGGGGGGGTAGGCAGAGGGGCCCAGCTGTGGTCCACCATTCCTGCCCACCTCAAGCACAGAGCTTTGCAAAGAGAACACCACTTAAGGGAAAGACGAGAAAACCATGGGATAAGAAAGACACCGTGGGTCAGAGCTGTGAAGCAGCTCTAGTGGATCCAAACTCATCCTCTTCTTTAGTCTTCCTCCTGGGGGGCGTTACTCAGGGACTGACATCAAACATTGCTGGGGAGGGCAGTGGAGGGGCCCACACCTACGGTATACAGGAGTTCTTGGGGCTAGAGATCGAATCCAAGCCCCAGCTGCGAACTACACCACAGCTCACGGTTAATTAACCTCCCTGGGCCTAAGTCTCCCCCAGACTCAGCAGGGAGTTTGATTCCCCCAATCAAAACAGACCCTCCCCGGCGTTCCCATCGTGGCTCAGTGGTTAGCGAATTCGACTAGGAATCATGAGGTTGCGGGTTCGATCCCTGATCTCGCTTAGTGGGTTAAGGATCCGGCGTTGCCATGAGCTGTGGTGTAGGTCGAAGATGTGTCTTGGATCCCGCGTTGCTGTGGCTATGGCGAAGGCCGGCGGCTACATTTCCGATGGACCCCTAGCCTGGGAACCTCCATATGCCGCGAGTGTGGCTCTAAAAAGAGAAAAAAAAAAAACAAAAAACAGCGCCTTCCTACAAATGTTTTCAATCTTGGCTGTTAAATCCTTCCCGCCCACCCCCACAGAGTATCAAACCCATCGACTCTGTCATGGCTTGTGGTGGTCCCTCAGCTCCCGTGTACCATTTCTCAGGTAACAGTTTCAGTGTCGGATGAAACTTGCTGTAAACAGAGGGAATGCTTGGGAGTGATTTCTGGAAAGTCACGGCCAAACAGCCCCGTGTTTGCACACGGATACACACAGAGGAACGTGCAGGGGCAGGAAAGAGGAAGAGTCTGCAGTCAGGATCCAAGCCAGTGTGAAGCCGTGAGAGCAGATGGCTGGGAAACCGCCAGCAAGAGCACTCTGGCCCTGCCACCGGACTTCTCAACCAGCTTCGCAATTCAAAGGGAGTCCCTGTCGTCTGTTCCCCCCCCCCAGGGGGGCCTGGCGATGATAAAAACTGGTTGGTTGGTCCCTAATCCCTCAGGATTTGCCTCACAAACCCTGCCGCGCACTCGCACTCAGCCCAGCCGGGAAACGGTCTCAGACATCTGGATGCGCGGGGCCCTGGGACGCTCGGCCAAGGAGGAGCCCTGAGAGCTGCCACGTGGCTCGGCCCCACAAGCCGCGGAGCGCGGGCACGCGGGCCAGCCGGCTCAGTTCGCCATAACACACAGCCCGGGGAGCCTCCAGCTCGTCACAGGTCTCCAAACAAAGTCCAAAGAAAAGAGGAAGCCAGACCAGAAGGGTATCGGAGCTTGGGGGAAAAAGCAAACAGGTGCCCGTTCGCGCAGGCAGCCCTGTAAAAAAGCCCGATGTCAGGTTTGTTTCCCAAAATGTGCATCTCACATACCTGCTGACGGCTTCAGCACCATGGGACCCCCGTCCTTCCCCCAGGGACACACACACACACATCTTTTGCACGGCTTTGCCACTGCCCTCAGCCCAGGCCTGCAGCTCTCCCGTGCCTTGCAGACCCCAAAGTCACCTGTCACATCACAGAAGCAGGGAA
>PVHT021183515.1:625889-668902 GCA_004024745.2 Catagonus wagneri
AAACAGATCGGTACCCCTCCCTGAGCCAAGGACAACTTGGGGCCAGCCAGTTAGCTGCCCCGAAATGTCCTGCCCAGGCAGAGGCAGGAAACAGGGCCAGCCAACGGCTGAGTCAGAATGAGCTCTTGGCACAAACCGGAAACTCCAGGGGACTCAAAACCGGCTCCCTCATCATCACCCTGACCCCAACACACTGGCTGAGCCAGGACAGGCCCTCTTACAAGGCCCTATGGGGGTAAAGGTCAGGGAACTTCAGGTCTACCCTTCCGGGTCTGGCTCCCACTCAGCCCTTCCAAAACAGCTAGTGCTGCTTCTGGCAGCCAGAGTCAAGAACCAGATGTAGGAGCACCCAGAATAAATGCAATCCCTCAACAGTTGTCAATTCGCTTTAGAAGTTTCTTGAGGAGTTCCCGTCATGGCGCAGTGGTTAACGAATCCGACTAGGAACCGTGAGGTTGCAGGTTCGATTCCTGGCCTCGCTCAGTGGGTTAACGATCCAGCGTTGCTGTGAGCTGTGGTGTAGGTCACAGACACGGCTCGGATCCTGCGTTGCTGTGGCTGTGGCTGAGGCGTAGGCCAGTGGCTACAGCTCTGATTAGACCCCTAGCCTGGGAAACTCCACATGCTGCGGGTGCGGCTCTAAAATGACAAAAGGCAAAAAAAAAAAAAAAAGTTAATTGAGAAGGGAGTTCCCTTTCTGGCTCAGCAGTTAATGAACTGGACTGGGATCCAGGAGGACACAGGTTTGATCCCTGGCCTTGCTCAGTGGGTTAAGGATCCAGCGTTGCCGTGAGCTGTGGTGTAGGTCAGACTCGGCTCAGATCCCGCGATGCTGTGGCTGTGGTACAGGCCAGCAACTACAGCTCCAATTCGACCCCTAGCCTGGGAACCTCCATATGCCACAAGTGTGGCCCTAAAATAGCAAAAAAGTGCCATCACTTCAAGTCTCCCCCATCTTCCATAAGGAGGACTTTCTGTTGTGGCTCAGCGGTAATGAAACCAACTAGTATCCATGAGGACACAGGTTCAATTCCTGGCCCCGCTCAGTGGGTTAAGGATCCAGCGTTGCCTTGAAGTACTAAGTATAGGTCGCAGATGCGGCTTGGATCCCTTGTTGCTATGGCCGGCAGCTGCATCTCCGATTCGGACCCCTGGCCTAAGAACCTCCATATGCCGCAGGTACGACCCTAAAAAGCAAAAAGCAAAAAGCAAAAAGCAAAAAAAAAAAAAAAGGTTCCTTGAGATCTGTTACTCTGGTACAAGAGAGGGCTGACTATGTCAGGGTCCCACGGTGGCTCTAATTCCACGTGAACTGGGCACAGAGAGCCATGGTGGGCAAGAAGCCAGGGGTCGGCAGTCCTGGGGCCCCCATCTTGGGTCTTCTCTGTCTCCAAGTTCAAGGGTGGGTTAAATCCACACGCAGAGGGAAGGCAAAGGCAGGCTCTGCTGGGAGGAAACCAATTCCCTAGAAATACCCTCTGGGAAGGAGGTCAGCCTTTCCAAGGCCGTGAGACTTGCTGCAGACCTTCCTCCAACAGCAGGCTCAGTTTGGAAGGTGCGGGTCACGGGCCCAGACGGGCAGGACACACAGTCACACCATGGCACCCACTCAGGTCTCCAGGAATGAATGCTCCGTGGCCCACAGCTCCCGACCAGCCCTCCCTCCCTCCCTCTCCCGCGCCGTGCCGGCTCCTAGCCCACGGAGCACATGCCAGGCATGGTTTGTGTCCCACGTGGACAGAAAATGAATTTGTAGAAACAGCACGTGGGAAAGTCCCACAGGTCCACTAGGCGAGTGACTCAGCCGTGGGTGACATGGCCTGCCCCCCCCCCCCGGGGAGGGGGAGCCAGCAGAGAAGGTGGGGGGGTGCCAAACTGACCCTAGGCAAACCCCAGAGAGGTCCCCATCGCCTCGAGCCTTACACAAGGATCCCAGGCAGAAGAAAGGGAAGAATTTCGTTTCATCTACCTTATGATTATCTGTTTGCAGCAGAGCCCAAGACTCATTTGCTTCCCAAGGATGCTGCCACTACCCCGAAAGTGGCTTCTCATTTCGTGTGTCCTCCCTCCTCCCTCAAGGATAATCCCACGTCCTGGGAATCTCGGACCAGCTGCTGGACCAGTGACAGCCTCAGCCCAGGTTAGCACCCGCTCCTGAGGACGTGAGCCCTGGGAGGTTCTGACAAGTCCTGACGACTTCCGGTCAGGAAAACAGCACCCCCTTCCCCGCCTCGGGCGAAGCAGGTGTCATCGACCCACTGAGGCACCACCACCAGGCATTTCACCTGCATCGCACCTGATCATCACAACTACCCCAGCAGTGCTGACTCATCATTTTAAGACCACCACCCCCACCCCACCCCCGCTCCCGGAATCCCACAGCTATCCCAGGAACACTAACTAGCCATTAGATGATCAGCCAAGAGGGAAATAAAAGCACAAAGAGGTTAAAACACCATCTACAGGGATTGAAACCAGGTGAAACCAGGATCTAAAGAAAGTCCAGATCATCTGACTCCAATTTTTCCCCCAGCGATGCCTCCCGAATTTGGTAAGCTAATAGGCCATCCTAGCAGGTCAACCGCAGTAGGACCTGGCTTTGTGGATTTAGGTACTAAGCCAGGCCTGGGGGTGGGAGCAGGTGTTTCAGGGACTGTTAAACCCAAGCCTCAAATATCGATCCCCCAAGACGCTTCAGCTTCAACCTGACCCATGTCATAATCCTAAAAAAACCAGTCTGTCTCCTTCATATCACCCATTTTTAAAACCCCAGGCCTGGGAGATCACAAGAACCACCAAAGTCACAAAGCTAGTGGGAGGCTCAGGCTAGGACTAGGATTCCTCTTTTAACCATCAGATTACTCCCGTCCCCCAACACCACCTGAGAGGGGACAGACGGCTCCCCTGACTTTGTCTTTTTAGGGCTGCACCCGCGGCATATAGAGGTTCCCAGGCTAGGGGTCGAATCGGAACTGTTGCCACCAGCCTACGCCACAGCAACGCCGGATCCGAGCCGCCTCTGTGACCTACACCACAGCTCATGGCAACGCCAGATCCTTAACCCACTGAGTGAGGCCAGGGATCGAACCCACAACCTCATGGTTCCTGGTCAGATTCATTTCCGCTGCGCCACGATGGGTGGGAACTCCAGCTCCCCTGACTTAACAGAGCATGGATCCTATCACCGCTTGGGAGGGCACAACCCAAGGACTCATTTTTCTAGATTCTGTGGTTCTGCTCCCAGCTCTGTGACGAGAACACTAAATTGGATAAGCCTCCAATTTGTGTCACGAATAGAAAAGAGAAAACTTCACGACTTTTGAGGTCTGAAGGTTCTGGTGCTTACGACATTTGAGGCTGCCAATGGGTCCCTCTTGTGACTGGGAGCTAACCCTGTGTCCTGTGTCCCTCCTCCTTTGCAGGACGGGGACTCAAAGCCCACCTTTCAGCCCTCTCTTCGGTCAACCCCACCCCACGGCCCTGGCCGGATCCTCTGGGTTCTAACTCTTCTAAGACCTTTCCCGTCTCTCCCCAGCTCTCCAATCCGCTCACACCACCCACAGATTACTAGCCGATCTCTGGGCCGGAACCGTCCCAACAGGCCACAGTGTCTGCATTTGCAGAATGCACCTTTTGGGGTTGTGTCTGTCGTTGCCCCACTGCAGCCAAATCCAGACCCTGCTTCCCCCAGGAGGCCTCCCCACGTCTCGTGTAAGCAAGGCCTCTCCCCCGTGTCCCATGAAACTGAATTCTCAGGCTCAGCTCCCCTACCAAGGCGCGCTTCTGCAACACGCTGAAGCAAGACCCGCAGAGAGAACCACTGACTGCTCTCGAGCTCGCTGGACAGAGTGCCAAAACCTCCACAGAGCCTTCTGGAAAGCAAAGGGCGAGAGAAGCAGGCTGGTGGGGCCAGCTGCCCAGAGCTGAGGGCACAGGGTGTTCCTGCCCCCGGGGTGGCCTGCAGTGACTTCCCACCTTGATGGAGACGCCTGGTAGGAAAATCAGAAGGAACCAGAGCATCTGTGCAAACTTGTCCCCAGCAGCACCAGGACGTACACTTATTTCATCTCTGTGACCTCAAGGGGCCTTTCGTTATCCAAAACGCTGAGTGACTCGTCCTTTCTCAAATGGCACCAGGTGTCTGGACAGCAGGACATCCTGGACGCAGCTGGGCTGGGCCACAAAGCCGCCTCGGGGAAAGCACGGGCTCCGGATTCAGGGAGGGGGTAGGGCCCATCGCAAGCCGCCACCGGGCCACCGGAGGGCTTGCAGAACGCACCTCTGCGGGAGAGCCGGGTGTCCGCGTCTGTGTCCACGAAGAGCTTCATCTGGAACAGGTCTCGCACCTCCTGGGAGTAGAAGGCCAGGATCCCTTCGAAGAGCACCACGTCTGCAGGGTATACGGTAACTGTCTCCTCCTTCCTGTAAACCGCGGGACAGATGAGGGGCCAAAAGCCAGGCAGGGCGGGCGGGGGAGGGGAGGAGGAGGAGGAGCGGCTGTCCGGGAGGCCCGGGGCCCTCAGACCCGAAGCCGAGCCCAAACGCAGCCTAACAAGAGCCCTCGGACCCCCCCACGGAAGGCTAAGGGCCAGGACGGCTGGGGCAGACGTCTCCTGGGACCAGCTGTCCTGAGCTTCCGCTACGGAGCAGGAAGAGAAGACGGGCATCCTTCTCCTTGGAAATAAAAAAGCGGCTGTTGCAGGAAGAATGAAGACCTGACCAAAGCAGATGTGATCTCTCTCTCCCGTTTTTCGTTTTTTTTTTTTTTTCCCCCTCTCCGAAGGCGTGGCCAGGAACGGGCTCACGCCTGGCATTTACAGAGCCCAGGGCTCTGAGCTCTCCAAAACAGAAGCTCAGTTTTCTCCCAACAACCCCACCCCTGCCCCACCCCAGCGCTGAGGCCAAACGGGAGGAGGAAGGACGTGCGGAGAGAGGGAGGGGGAAAGCAAAGCTTTAGATAAGAAAGAGGAGGGAAAGGGGGGGAAGGATCTAGATCGAAGGAAAGACCTCCAGTCCTGGCAGGTCTGGCTCTGCTCCATTCCCACAGCTGTCCTCCTTACCAGTAAAGCAGGGACAGGCATGACCCCACCCATTACCCACTGGGCTGGGAGGGAAAGCGAACAACCTGCCCCCTCGTGGGGGGGGCAGCCCCACCCAACCTCCATCCTCACTGCATTCTTATCCTTTGCTCCCGTCCCCAACCACCTTGAACTTCACCCTTCACCTACTGCCTCCTCCGCAAAATTCACCCAAAGGGAAGCAATGACGCCACTGTAAGGCTTACTCCACAGCCCACATGGCAGACCAGTAAAGATTTGTGAGTTTAACCGCAACATTCATTGAAAAGTTCCTTAAGTAGCTCCCGCTGTGGCAAGGCGGGTTAAAGATCCGGCGTTGTCTCTGGGGCGGCATGGGTTTGAGCCTTGGGTTAAGGACAGATCCCATGCTGCCGCAGCTGTGGCGTAGTAGGTCTGGCAGCTGCAGCTCGTATTGGCTCCCTGGCCCGGGGAACTTCCATAAGCTTTGGGTACGGCCAAAAAAGAAAAAAAAAAAAAAGAGTTCCTTAAGATGCTAGGTTTTGTCGGTGCAAACACAGGAAAGTCAGCTGCAGCTGCCCACTAAGAAGGAACTTCCTTTCCATAAACATGCTTTGACTCTTTATTAGCTCCGTCCCTTGAGTTCCTGTCTCAATTCTAAGACAACACTGCTGGAACAACTACCAAGGTGGGAGAATATGGAGCCTACAAGAAAAGGAACAGGTTCATGCAATCGGGAGACTCTGGGAGGGCAGTGTAACTCTGGATGCACAGAGAATCATCTGGGGAGCTTTTAAAAAATATTTATACCTGGACCCTGCTCCTCAGGGACTCTGATTTCATTAGTCTGGGGTGGACCCAGAGCACTGACATTTTTTAAAAGCTCCCAGGTCTTCCTTTTTTTTTTTTAAAGTCATGAAACTTGATGTACTTAAGAGCGGAGGTTTGAAAAGAGATGAAACATCAGGAGAACCTGCATCCACACTGGCAATGAGACACTTGTAACTTCTTTGTTTTAGAAACTGACAGATGAAGCTGACAGATGAAGTAGCAATAAAGAAGGAAGGACATGGAAAGTTTGAATAACACCATTAGCAAGCAGCTATGTGTTTACGCACGCATACAACTCTGCACAACACTTTAAAAATACAACTGCAGCAGGCCACAGGAACTGTTAGCCCACAATGGGATATTAACCAATTCCAAGTAGGCAGAATCCACGTGTTTTTGTTGCTCCTGCTTGGGACCTGTAGGGCTTTTTGAATCTACAGATGCAGTGAGTTTCATTAACTCTGAAAAAAATTAGGCTATTATCTCTTTAGATATTGCCTTTATTCTCTTTCCTTTCCTTCTGATTAAATATTTTTCAGGTCTTTTCACTGTCTTCCACATCTCCCAATCTCTTTCTGGTTTTCCCTGTCTTTTTCTTTCCTTAATGCACTCATGGGCAGTTTCTTCAGATCAGTCCTCTAGTGTTTGAAATGGGTTTTTTAAGGTCCACTTTGCTGCTAAATGTCTACTGAATCTTAAAAGTTTGCCATTATGTGCTCCGTTTCGAGAAGTAGTCTTTGTTCTTTTTTTTCATACCTGATACGTTCTCATTTTTTTCTTTTTCTAATTTACATTTTCCTCTTCCAGTTTTATTGAGATATAACTGACATAGTGCCCTGTATAAATCTAAGATGTACGACGTTATTACCTGACTTAACGTCCATCATGAAATGATCGCAATAGGCTTAGTGAATATTCATCATCTAATATAGATGAAATACATTAAGAAATATTAAAATCGGGAGTTTCCCGTCATGGCTCAGTGGTTAACGAATCCAACTAGGAACCATGAGGATGCGGGTTCGATCCCTGGCCTCGCTCAGTGGGTTAAGGATCTGGCGTTGCCATGAGCTGTGGTGTAGGTCGCAGACGTGGCTCAGATCCTGCATGGCTGTGGAGCAGGCCAGCAGCTGTAGCTCCAATTCGACCCCTAGCCTGGGAGCCTCCATATGCCGCGGGTACGGCCCTAAAAAGCAAAAAAAGGAAATGTTAAAATAGAAAAAAAAATGTGTGAAGAGAAGTCTTAGGACTTCGTCTCCTAACAACTTTCATAAGTGATGTACAGCAGTATTAACTATCTTTTTTTTTTTGCCTTTTCTAGGGCCGCACCCGCGGCATGTGGAGGGTCCCAGGCTAGGGGTCTAACAGGAGCTGTAGCCGCCGGCCTTCGCCACAGCCACAGCCACGCGGGATCCGAGCCGCGTCTGCGACCTACACCACAGCTCACGGCAACGCCGGATCCTTAACCCACCGAGCAAGGCCAAGGATCAAACCTGCGTCCTCATGGATGCTATTCAGATTTGTTTCCCCTGAGCCACGACGGGAACTCCCAGTATTAATTATCTTCATCATGTTACACATTACATCTCTAATACTTATCTTAAAACTAGTTATGTACCTTTTGACTATCTTCATCTAATTCTCCCTCCCCCCACTCGACCCCCACCCTCCATGCTGCCGCCACCACCAGCACCCCCGTCCCCTATCCCTGAACTAGAAGCTATAAATCTGATCTTTTTCTATGAACTTACTTGTTTTTTTGCAGTATAACCCGACCTACAATACTGTGTTAGCGGCTGGTTTTGCTATTTCTATACATTTCAAAATCACTACCATGATGACAGGTGTTATCTGTCACCACACAGAGATATTATATTATTACTGACTGTATTCTCCACACTCCACACTTCCTGCCTGGAACTCATTTATTCTGTGGCTCCAAGTTTGTGCCTCTCAATGCCCCTCGCTACCTCATCTCCACCCACCCTCTTCCGCTCCAGCCACCACCTGTTAGTTCTCTGTTATCTATGACTGTTTCTGTTTTTTCTGTTCATTTGCTTTGTTTTCAGATCCCAACATATCTGAAATCCTACAGTATTTGTCTTTCTCTATCTGACATATTTCACTTAGCGTTAATACCCTCCAGGTCCATCCGTGTTGTCACAAATGGCAAGATTGCAATCTCTTTTTAAAAAGCTCCCCCGGGGACTTCTGTGCAGCCGGGGTTGACACAGGCCAGTCTAGAAGAATGTCAAACAGGGTGTCCACTGTGGTTCAGGATAAGGAAGCAAACTGGGCAGAGTTCAGAAGCAAGATGGATAGAAAAAAAAAAGGGATCGATGAGTTGAAATGACAAGCCATCCCAGGCAGAGCTGCCCCGAGCCAAGTTAGGGCGCAAAGCCTGTGCTGGGAAACAGAGAAAATGTGTGTGCGGGATCTGGAAGGCTCCGTTTGGAAAACACAGAGTGAGAGCAATGACTGTGCTAGACTGACACTACAGACTGACACTCCATCAAGCGCTGATCAGCCTGCCTAACTGATAAAATACAGAAAAAGGAGCAAGGGGTTTTTCAACTCAACAGTCATGCCTCTTCAATCCTGGGACAGGAAGACAGAACTGCCTGCTCTCGGGCGGTGCTCCCAAGAAGTTGGAATCGATCACTCCCCAAGTGCACATGTAGGTCTAGGTGAGCAAAGCTTTCAGAACGGCTCGGAGTGTAAAACAATATTTACTGAACAATTGCTAACCCAGAATGTGCCAGGTGCCATGTATGGCGCAATATTCCATTTGGGAGTTTAGAGATGGGCTGGGAGGTTCACAGAAGCAACCTAGAATAGGGAGTTCCCGTCATGGCTCAGCAGAAATGAATCTGACTAGCATCCAAGAGGATGCGGGCTCAATCCTTGGTCTTGCTCAGTGGGTTAAGGATCTGCCACTGCCGTGGCTGTGGTATAGGCCAGCAGCTACAGCTCTGATTCAACCCCTAGCCCGGGAACTTCCATATGCTGCAGATGCAGCCTTTAAAAAAAAAAAGAAGAAGAAAAGAAGCCCACAGTATTAAAGCATTTGGGATAATCTAGCCCAACCTTTTTTTTTGTTTTTTTTAATTATTTCTTTTTAGGGCTACACCTGTAGCATATGAAAGTTCCCAGGCTAGGGGTTGAATTGGAGCTGCAGCTGCTGACCTACACCACAGCCACAGCCATGCCAGATCCTTAACCCACTGGGTAAGGCCAAGGATCAAACCTGCATCTTCATGGATACTAGTCAGGTTCTAATGTGAGAATTATCCTTATGAGGAAGAAAGGGGAAAATCAGAGAAAGGTATTTACAGAGAACAGGTAACTTCTCAGTCTCAGCCTAACATTTGTCTGTAGTCACCGTGAAAGGCCCATGTGTGCGACAGGATCAGTTAACCCTGAACGGCTGGGTCCCTCACAAGTGGCTCCTGACAGCTGAGGGGTCTGCTGTGATCTGAGACAGTCAGAGCTTCACAGAAGAGATGGGCTCTGAGCCACTGAAGAATAGGATTTGAAAACAAAAGGCGTGAGAGAGGAATCAAGTGAAACACGTATTAACAGGGAACTCTGCAGGGTTTTGCTGTTGCTGTTAATACATGAACTTGATGGAGCTGGGACCACCGAAGGTACTCACCTCTACCTCCCTGTCCCTGACCCCCCGACCCCGGACTCTACCGTGGTCAGGCCCTGACACCCACCAAATGCCCTCACTCCCCTCCCTTCCATCAGACCCTTATCCATCTCTCACCTGGGCTGCTCCAAGGGCTCCATAAATAGCACCATGAGTCCTCGCTCCTGCCCCCACGAGGATCCTCCACTCCTACATCAGAGCCGTCTGTGGCTCCCTACTGCCAAGACATTTCTGCTCTGGCCCTGGGGTTCACGGCCCTTCCTGATCTGAAAGGTCTGCCCACCTCCCAGCCTCCTCCTCCTGCCGCTCTCCCCACACAATGACCCCCAGCCTTCCACACCCAACCAAGTGCAATTCTCCACCGAGCTTGCCCCTGAAATGCCTCCCTACCCATCACCTTGGAAATCCCTGTCCCCAGCAACTTTTTGGGTTTTCCAATGTATAGCTTAAATACCACCTCCTGGGAGTTCCTGCCTTGGTGCGGCGGAAACGAATCCAACTGGGAACCATGAGGTTACGGATTCAATCCCTGCCCTTGCTCAGTAGGTTAAGGATCCTGCATTGCCGTGAGCTGTGGTGTAGGTCGCAGACGCGGCTCGGATCCCGTGTTGCTGTGGCTGTGGTGTAGGCTGGCAGCTGTAGCTCCGACTGGACCCCTAGCCTGGGAACCTCCATATGTTGTGGGTACGGCCCTAAAAAGACCAAAAAAAAAGCAAAAAAACCCACTTCCTTTACACAATCTGCTCTAAACGCTCCAAGCCCTTCCTCCTGTATATTCCTCCACAGGCTCTTGCCTTGCTCAGGCTGCATTTTAATTTTCTTTGTTGACCGCCCCGCAGCATATGGAGTTCCTGGGCCAGGGCTCAGATCCGAGCCACAGTTATAGTCCCAAGCTGCAGCTGTGGCAGCGCCAGATCCTTAACCCACTGGGCCCAGTGGGGAATCAAACCTGCATCCCAGCAACTCCCAAGATGCTGCCAATCCTGCCGTACCACGATGGGAACTCCCAAGCTGCACTTTAATTCTGCAGTGGTGCCCTGCCCTGGACCAGAGAGGTGGTGGGCTAGGCTGTCTCTTGTCAACCTGACGTCACCGAGCACTGCTTCCTAAGGCTAGAGAGAATTTCCAGGGTCCCTCTCCCTATGTGGTCCCGATTACTCTGCCAATGGGAAGCTCCGAAGATGAAAGTGAAACGAATTCCGTAATTTTTCAGAAACCATAACAGCCATAAGGAAACTGCAGATATTCCCCCAAGTTCCCACTTAGAGGCTCTGGGCCCAGACACAGCAGCTTCTTGGACTTTGCGCGATCTTAGGCTGCCACCGGGAGGGACCAAGTTCTCTGATTCTCTGGCTGCAGCCTCCCAGATCTTGGCTCCCCCCGCAACACACACTCCATCATTCATGTTAGTTCCAATTCCTATTCTAAACACCCCTTTATTTCTGCACAGTCCTACAGAAGTTTTTTATTTTTTTGTCTTTTTTTTTTTTGCCTTATCTAGGGCCACACCTGCGGCATATGGAGTTTCCCAGGCTAGTTCCCAGGCTAGGGGTCTAACAGGAGCTGTAGCCGCCGGCCTTCGCCACAGCCACAGCAACGCGGGATCCAAGCCACTTCTGCAACCTACACCACAGCTCACAGCAATGCCACATCCTTAACCCACTGAGCAAGGCCAAGGATCGAACTCGCAACCTCATGGTTCCTAGTCGGATTCGTTAACCACTGAGCCACGAAGGGAACTCCACAGTCCTACTGAAGTTTGATATAAGAGGCGTATCTTGTTCATCAAATTTCCTGCACAAGAGAATGGGGTCCCAGCGCTGAAGTAGATACCGGTGAGGGACAAAGTTGAGTACAAAAGCCAGCCTGGCTTTCCCTTAACAGTGTGCTCTCTCTTTCCTCCTCCTTCAAACAAATCTTTGCCACACGCTCAAGTTCCAAGGAAGTTCATGAGAAGAGCCTAGAATGTGTGAGCCACACTGCATTAAAGGCTGAATTACATCCTGAAAGAACACACAGGGAGATAAAGATCGGGCTTTTAATCACGGCAACATTTAGCAGTAAAAGATGTACGGGATCTGATTTCCCATTAAAAAATAAAATCAACTCAAGAGAGAATGGAATAAAGGAGCCGGGAAGGGAAATGAAAAGCGGGAAGGAGAAACTTTCAAAACAGCTAAACAACCCTCAACGAGTCATTACTGAGCCAGGAGGCAAAGTGAGCAGACAGCTCTGGGGAGCTTGGGGACTGGCCAGCAGAACTCCGCCAGGAGCCCCTCCCACCACGCAGAGGAAGGAAGCTGTGATGGAGGCCAAGCAACCCGTCTCTCCCTCATCTGGGCCGTGAAAACCAATAAACAGAAAGGCCAGGTCTTGATGTGATTAAGAAGCTCTCTGGGAGTTCCCGTCGTGGCTCAGTGGTTAACGAATCCGATTGGGAACCATGAGGTTGCGGGTTCGATCCCTGGCCTCGCTCAGTGGGTTAAGGATCCGGCGTTGCCATGAGCTGTGGTGTAGGTCGCAGACGCGGCTCGGATCCCACGTTGCTGTGGCTGTGGCGAAGGCTGGCGGCTACAGCTCCTGTTAGACCCCTAGCCTGGGAACCTCCATATGCCGTAGGTGCAGCCCTAGAAAAGGCAAAAAGACAAAAAAAAAAAAAAAAAAAAAAAAGAAGCTCTCTGAAGGGTCCACTCTCTGGTGGCCTCCAGCTCAGTCCCAAGTAAACTAGAAGAGCAGAAAGAACAGTTTTCCTTTGTTCTTCTGGCCTTCCTCTACCCCGCCCCCCTGCATCTCCTTCCAGGAACAACAGCCGGAGGATGCGGATGAGGACAAATGCGCAGTCTCTCACCTGAGCCCAAATTCATGAATGAACTCATCCACCTTCCAGAGTTAACGAAGCGCGATGATCACAATCGGGCTGTGGGCAGGAAGCACCGGGACTCCGAGCCCCATGCACACGGCACGCTGCTGCCACCACCGCCCTGTGGGCGCCAGGCGGGGTACAGAGGCCCGGAGCTCAAGAAACGGGGACACTCTGGGGAGTAACGGGTAGCAGTCCCCAGCCCAGAAGAGCTCACTTACCGGGAGTGGGAGACAAAGTCATACACGGGTATCTGGACTGTTTTCCCTTCGGTGATTTCTTTGAGTGTTTTGAAGATGAGTTCATTGTCAAAGGCATCTGAAGGAGATCAAACTGTTAAAAACGCTTCTTCACTGTAAACGATTTCTCCCGTGATGAACAGGGCATTCCTACAAACCTGAATTTCATATACGATTTCTGTTGATCACATCCCCTCCCTGTCCAAAAGCCACACTTCTACTCAAAGCAGAATGCAAACTCCCTACATTTCAAACCACAGCGTATAAATGAGTTCTGAGAAGTGGAGTTGTCTTCTTTGGCCTTAACATTCCATCCCTGACCTCGGACATTCCTCCCTTCTCTTGAAATCCAGCATTTGATAACCTGGAAAGCACACGCATGGCTAGGGGGATGCAGCAGGCACCACGCCCACATGTTTTGACCCCAACGATTCTAAGAACCCCAAACCAGCTAAAGGGGCAGTGTGTTGATCTAGGGCTGTCAGGGCAAAAAATTGTTCAGGCAGACATCCACGGTCTCCCTTTCTGCCAGTCGGTGAATGTGTCACACAAGCCATGTGCTGGGCGGTGGCGGGAGGGCGTGACACAGGCTGCTCCAGATCAGAGCAGGCAGGAGGACCAGCTGTGTGTGTGTTCTATCCCATGTCCGGCCCATCCCGAGTTAACAGGCTTCTCCAAGAGTCGCCCTTGTTCAGAAACAGAATCAATCAGTATTTGAGTCAAGCCCTACAGGATGTGTTGCGAAAAGTCCTTCTTTCATATAAGCCCCACCATAACGCTGCAAGGTACTGTTAAATCCTGCATTTTAAGGGTGGGAAACAGACTCACAGAAGTTAAGCAGCTTCTTCAATCAGCCAACACACAACACACCCGACGCGCGCACACACACACCTTCAATGCCCCAACTCACCCGGGTGATCAAAATTGAATTGGCCCTTCAAGGCTTTGGCCTTCTGCTCTGAAGTGAGGACGCGATAGAAGCTGTCCTGGCTCAGGATGACCACCTGCTTCTGGCGATAATCTACCTCATTCTGTCCCAGGAGCTGCACAATCTTAGCACAAACGGAAGACTGTAAGGAGAGAAGAGAACATGGGATGAAGGGAGGTCCAGCCACTGACCTGGTGCACAAGCCCTGAGCAAAAAAGGCCTTGGGAAGGAAGAACCCAAAGGCCACCATCTTGGATGATGCATTAGGGGAAGGCAGGATACATCTGCTGGGAAGGAAATACGGGGACCCCAAGAGTTTCTCTTCCTCCCCTTTTCAGGCTGCTTTCATGGCCTATGGAGGTTCCCAGGCTTAGGGGTTTAATCGGAGCTGTAGCCGCCGGCCCACACCACGGCCACAGTAACGCAGGATCCAAGCCACGTCTGGACCTACACCACAGCTCAGGGCAACGCCGGATCCTTAACCCACCGAGTGAGGCCAGGGATCGAACCCGCGTCCTCGTGGATACTAGTCAGGCTCCTTTCCGCAGAGCCTCAACGGGAACGTCCTTCCTCTCCTTCCTTAATACAATCCATGGTGCAGAGAAGGGGAGGAGGGCAGTAATTTCTACTCCCTCTTCCATAAAGCCTTCCCTAAAGTCACCAATTAAAGGTGATACTTTATCCATCCCTGCTTGCACCCAGGTGTAAGTACACAGAAAAGGCAGCAGAAAGTGGGAAAAGGGCACGATGATGAAGTACTAATGTTTGGCCAAAGGGCCCCCGGGTCACAAAGTGACTGGCCGTTCACAAGACATCTCTCAGCACCCGCTCGCCCAGCTCTTCCAACAATGAATGGAATCTCACAGCAGAGAGCTCAGCGAGTTCAACCTAAAGCCAATAGGTGGCTTCCATCCTATTTCTGCTGGTGTCTTTCACTCTCGTCCACAGCTGTGGACTTCATCATCCTCATGGTACACCAGGCAGCCTTTTCACAAATGTGTGAAAACATAACTTTACGGAGCAGGAGACACAACTATCAATACAGAAAGCAGCTTAGAGCTATCCCAACTACAGCAAGGGTGCCAGTTGCAAATGAACTCAACCCTACATGCTCTGCAGCATGTTGCTAGTAATACACGTATTTGCCTCCTCTCTCCAGTAACATACACTTCCTCTTTTTTTTTTTTTTTTTTTTTTTTTGCTTTTTAGGGCCGAACCCACGGCATATGTAATTTCCCAGACTAGGGGTTGAGTTGGAGCCGCAGCCGCCAGCCTACGCCACAGTCACAGCAACGGGGGATCTGAACTGTGGTCTGTGACCTACACTGCAGCTCACGGCAACACTGGCTCCTAGGCCCACGAGTGAGGCCAGGGATCAAACCTACATACTCACGGATACTAGTCAGATTCGTTTCTGCTGCACCACAATGGGAACTCCCACTTTTTTTTGGGGGGGGGCTCACCCGCTGCTTGCACAAATTCTCAGACCAGGGATTGAACCCCTGCCACAGTAGTGACAAATACCGGCTCCTTAACTTGCCGAGCTACCAGGGGACTCTAGCACACACTCTTTAGAAAGGAAAAAGTATAAAAATAAGTGCGTTCAAAAGAATGACATAGTGAGGGTGTGTACTCAGCAAATAAATATTTTTTCATTTGACACAAAGATTAATTTAAAATAAGAATGTCTACCTTATAAAATCACTAGAAGCTGTAACCCTAATATGTGGAACTGGCTGACCTAATTTATAATAATGAAATAAATCAGCACAGTTCGAGGTTTCTTGGGCTCAGCCTTAGGAGCCTAACTATTGAAAGACTTCTTATTTTACCAGCTGATTTTAAAAGGGAGAAACCAGGATACTTTTCAAAGTTACAAATCTTTTTTTTTTTTTTTTGGTCTTTTTAGGACTGCAACTGCAGCATATGAAGGTTCCCAGGCTAGGGGTCGAATCAGAGATGTAGCTGCCAGCCTGTGCCACAGTCACAGCAATGCAGGATCCGAGCGACATCTGCAACCTACACCACAGCTCGCGGCAATGCCAGATCCTTAACCCACTGAGCGAGGCCAGGGATCAAACCTGCGTCCTCAGGGATACTAGTCAGATTCGTTTCCTCTGAGCCATGATGGGAAATCCAAAGTTACAATTCTTATAAAGAATGTATTTGATTTGTCCGACCTAAGGAAAACTGGCCATTCCTGTTGCACAAGTCAATGCAAATTAAAACTACTTTGCACAATACGTCCTATTGCACAAGCTGTGAAACACACAAACGAGGATCTGTGGAGGAACACTATTTTGACTCGATCATCAATTATTGAGTAAAAAGTATTTTACTTCTATGATTTTTTCACATATTAACTCAAAAAAAGCATTAAGATTTTTGGAACCACAGAAGTGCCCCCAAAAGGAAAAAGTACCATAGGAAGCCTGCATGACTTAAACTAGATTCAAAAATGAAAATGCGACAACAGAATCAAAGGTTCTGTGCAATTAGAAACTCAAGTTTTTACGGAGTTCCCATCGTGGCTCAGTGGCTAGTGAACCCGACTAGTACCCATGAGGACTCGGGTTCGATCCCTGGCCTCACTCAGTGGGATAAACATCCGGCATCGCCATGAGCTGTGATGTAGGTCCCAGAAGCAGCTCAGATCCCACATTGCTGTGGCTGTGGTGAAGGCCGGCAGCTGTAGCTTTGACTGGACCCCTAGCCTGGGAACATCCATATGCCATGGGTACGGCCCTCAAAAGACCAAAGACAAAACAAGGAAAAGAAACTCTAAGTTTTTTAATATGTATAGGCCCATAATTTCCTTCTCCTCACTTCCATCAGTTTCTTACATTCTCAGGCTATGAGAGAGGAACATTTATACCTGCAGCCTTCAAGACTAGACAGAATTCCTTCTAGAAGACCAAAGAGCAAAAGGGAAAAGATGGATCTGTGGAGCCAGATATATATAATTTATCAGGTTACTCAAATAATTAAAACCCCTTAAATGTGTTTTTATTTTAATAAGAACAGTAATCTTACCACAGCCCCCCCTCAAAAAAAGCATATAAAGACGTTACACTATTGGTATACCCATCGTGGCTCAGTGGTTAACGAATCCGACTAGGAACCATGAGGTTACGGGTTCGATTCCTGGCCTTGCTCAGTAAGTTAAGGATCCGGCGTTGCCGTGAGCTGTAGTGTAGGCTGCAGATGCGGCTCGGATCCCGCGTTGCTGCGGCTGTGGCGTAGGCCGGCAGCTACAGCTCCTGTTAGACCCCTAGCCTGGGAACCTCCATATGCCGCGGGTGAAGCCCTAGATAAGGCAAAAAGACAAAAAAAAAAGAAGTTACACTACTTAATTTTGCAGATAATCATTTCCCTTAACCCAGGCACAACCTAGGACAGAACCTAATCACTGGCTGATAAAAATCAGTAAATGAACACACAATAGGTACAAATGAAAAAAGTCAGTATTTGTCACTTTCTTCTTCAAGAGCAAAGATGGCTGTCCTGCTGGGTCCATGGCGGCATGTTTCAGCCCCGAGTTTTCAAGGACCTGGCTAGTGATCCTTCTTTCCACAAACCCCCCCACCACCATCACCTGCTAAGATTTTAACAGATTATTTACCAGGCGCCAGGCCCTAGGCCAAGTGCTCCATGACAGTCACCTCTAGAAGTCACACCTACTACCCTTCACAGATGTGAAAACCGAATTAAATGACCTGGCTACCATCATGCAATCCTGGTCCCTTTTTACTGCAACTTACAAGTAGTCAGAAGTGGGGGGTGGGGAGGGAAGAGAGGAACGTGGGATAAATTAGGAGTTTGGGTAGGATTAATATATACACACTATTCTATATAAAATAAACAACAAGGACCTACTATATAGCTCCGGGAACTATATTCAATATCTTGTAATACCTATAATGGAAAAGAATATGAAAAAGAAATACATGTTATATGTAATATGTGTTTATGTATATATATCACTTATATATAAAATATGTGGAGTTTCCTTCGTGGCACAAGGGAAACGAATCCGACTAGGAACCATGAGGTTGCAGGTTCAATCCCTGGCCTCACTCAGTGGGTTAAGGATCTGGCGTTGCTGTGGCTGCAGTGTAGGCCTGCAGCTAGGACTGCTGTCTCGATAGAAAGTTAAGATCAGGAGTTCCTGTTGTGCACAGAGGAAACGAATCCAACTAGCATCCCTTAGGATGCTGGTTCGATCCCTGGCCTTGCTCAGTGGGTTGGGGATCGGCATTGCTGTGAGCTGTGGTGCAGGTCACAGATGTGGCTTAGATCCCACGCCGCTGTGGCTGTGGTGTAGGCTGGGCAGCTGTAGTTTTCGATTTGACCCCTAGCCTGGGAACTTCCATGTGTAACGGGTACGGCCATAAAAAGCAAATTAAAAAAAAAAAAAAAGTTAAGATCAATATGAGATTATCTTTCGAAAAAGAAAAAAAAATGCAAGAATCAGTGAAGGTGATTTACCATTTCTTCACTCCTGTGCCATTTTGAAGATATTATCTCACTTAATTCTATGAAAACAAGATCGTACTTTATCTTTTTTTTTTCTTTTTTCCTAATAAGGAAACCAAAACTTAAGAGATTTCAATCAAGCTACAGGACTTGCTCAAGGTCATGGAGCCGAATCTCAAGCCACAGATCTTCTAATTCCAAATGCACAGTTCTTTTCACTTTTCCAGAACGCAGGCAGCTTCAGCCTGCCTCATATGCTCCGTAAATTTACTCCACTTCTAGAGAACAGGGAGGGAGTGGGTTAGAAACATGACACTGTTTTGTCCCACTGTATCATTACAGTCAACATCTATGGTAAATTTCACTGAATGTCACACACCTCATGGCAGGCAGGTGATTTGTGCAACAAAGAGAAGCTAAAAGTACACACACACACACACACACACACACACACACACGATATTTGGAACCTAAATTTGGATTAGATTATAGTCAAAAGAATTCAGTTGTTAGGAGCCAGTAATTTGGGGGCAGAGAAGTCTTTGCAGAAAAACCTATGGGGTTAAATCTCACAAGCAGCTAGGCTGATGACTTGAAGGCTCCTGGCTGTGTTATTATAATCCTGAGAATGGGCCGATCCCAGATCCGTCACTAGGCCAGCGAACCAGCCAAGCTGACCAGTAACGGCAGACTCCTTTCTCGGGGGGCTGCGCAGCCCATTCAGGAAGCACCAGGAGCGGTCAACAGCCAATCAGCAGGCCCTCGCACCTCCCAGTTTCTAACGGGGCAGCCGTCAGTCCACAGAGGTGCCCACACTGCTACAGAAAGCAGAGAAATTCTCTGCGTTGATTCTCCCATAGGAGGTGGCTCAGACAGGTGGCCGTTTCTAGCGGGTGCATCTTCCAAGATCCACTCCCTAAGATCCTCGTGTCCGATTCCAGTACTGCTGAATGAGGAAGACCAACACACAAACAGCAAATGAGCTCCGGTAGCCTCTTCGTTGGGTCAGCCTCCAACCACCCCAACACATAACCTGGATGGACCCCAGGCTCAGGTCAGCTCGGAGCGGAGCAGCGGAGCTCAGCTCCCCGGGGGCTTCAGGCTGGGTGTGTCCCCGGGGGACGGGGCGCATGTTTCTCATGGGCAGCCTTGCAGAGGAGCGCGGGCTAAGGGCTACGCTCCAGTGTTTCAGAATCCCATCCAGCTGTCTGTCCCACTCTGAGAGAGCATCGCTCTGATGGAGGAAAACCTAGCCACCACGCGGCCCAGGGCTTAAAACAGGCAGCCAGCTCCAGGCGAGGCACCTGACTCGCCACACCCTCCCCACTTTTCTGAATGGGTTGGGGACACCTGTTAACACCTGCCCTGAACGCACCACCCAGCAGCTAAGAGTGCAAGAGGGCCAGATGCTTACCAGCCTCCCCTTTACTCCGGGACTATATATAATAGTCGCCTCAGTAACTCTTGACAGCAGCTCTCCCTGTCACCATCACGAAATAGCAAACACTCCACCAGCTTACACGGTGTCCAGCACGGCCCCCCCTAGACGTTACATCACTTCTTTGGGGGCACGGGTTGCTCCCCATGCAGCTCAAAAGCTCAAGTTTATAAGTATGAGAAAACCAGAGGCCCAGGAATCTGCCCTGAGACAGAAAAAAGCTCAAACCTGCTGACTCGATTGCTGGTCAAATCAACCACGTGGCAGCAAAAGGGAGGTGTCGCTCATTGCTTCTCCAGACAAGATCTGTAAGGCCAACCAGACTAGGGGGTCACAGACGACCCCAGAAGCCACGCACTAAAAGGGTTCTCCTAGCTACAATACAATTATCACCACCACATACACACACACACTCACACACACAAATAAGTAAGATCTAAACCGACTAAGCTGCTATATTATAAAAAGCAGCCATGGGTCAGTCCAAT
Organism: Catagonus wagneri; assembly: GCA_004024745.2. Lineage (NCBI taxonomy): Eukaryota > Metazoa > Chordata > Mammalia > Artiodactyla > Tayassuidae > Catagonus > Catagonus wagneri. Next base: position 645,838 of record PVHT021183515.1, read on the forward strand.
CACTAAGAGCCTCCAGAGCATAGGGACCGGTTATGACTCAGCTTTCGTTCCCAGGGCCTGCAGGCCTTGGCACCTGGGGAGTCACGCCAGTGTGGCTCAGTGGATTACCACAGGAAATGTCTCAACTGATGGCCCAGTTTCCCTTCTCCTTGAGACCCAGAATGTCAAAATTGCAGTCTGCCCTGCTCATCTTTAGCATTAGCCTTGATTTCATTCTAAAGCGCATAACATACTCAGACAGAGACAACCAGTCATGTACTCAAATCTCACCCCGAGTTTTAGCTGAGCCCACGACTACATTTCCCAGCATCCCTTGCAGCCTGTGATTATACTAAGTTCTGACCAACTAGAAGTATAAAGTGGCAGCTTCCTATAATCTCCTTACAGGACCAGAATGCCCTTTTGACCCTCTGCTTCCTGTTGACCGGAATGAAGACTAGATGGCTGGAGCTCAAGCAGCCACTCTGTAGCATTGATATCGTGCTAACTAATGGTAGTAGAGCAACTAAACTAAGGGTAGAACAGCTACATAAAGAAGCCACAGACTCAAATGATCATAAAACTGAGACAGGAATGAGGTAAACTACCCTGTTTAAACACTGTTGTTTGAAGATTTCTGCTATTTTTAACTTAATGCCAATGTCAACACCCACATACCCAGTAAACCTTAGAATAAATGTCCTCTTGAAAGCTGGGCAATTATCCAGTCCTGGGCCAAGAGGTTCATCACAGGTGACACAAGCATTTCATCAGCCAAGTAAGGTCTTTGTGAGTTTTAAAAGGTGAGGGAAGGAGCATTTGCCTGGACCAATGTCCCCAGGCGACTGGACACCTCTATTCCACCTGCCAACCTCTCTCTGTTTACCCTGATGGGTCAGGGAGGAATGAAACATCCTCCCCATCTGTCAGCACCTCATGTGCTACAGGCCAAGCTCTCCATAGAGGAAGGAGTAGCCGGGAGGCGGGAACCAGAAGATTATAAACAATATGAGATGAAAAACTCCCCACAACAGAAGCTCTCAGTACCGAGTTCCCATCGTGGCTCAGCAGTTAACAAATCTGACTAGCATCTGTTAGGACACAGGGTCGATCCCTGGCCTTGCTCAGTGGGTTAAGGGACCCAGCATTGCTGTGAGCTGTGGTGGAGGTCGCAGATGCGGCTTAGATCCTGTGTTGCTGTGGCTGTGGTGTACGCCAGCAACTACAGCTCCAATTCAGCCCCGAGCCTGGGAACCTCCACATGCCAGGGGTGCGGCCCTTAAAAAAAAAAGGAATAAAAAGAAGCTCTCAGTATTAGTTCCTGGTCCACGCTGGTACCTCGAAGGTAGTTCAGCCTAGAAAAACCCAGCTATTAGCCTGCACCTGAGAAAAATTCTGGTTGCTCGACGGTGACCAGTTTAAACATAATCCCAGGACTTCTTCAGTCAACTGTCAATCTAAGCTCTATTCCTAGCAAGGGATTTTAAAAATTCACTTCTAAACAGACTTGTGGTTGCCAAGAGGGTGGGGGAGGGAGTGGGGTGGTATGGGAGTCTGGGGTTAATAGTTACAGACTATTGCCTTTGGGATGGAAAAGCAAGGAGATCCTGCTGTATAGCACCGGGAACTATGTCTGATCACTTGTGATGAATCTACACATGTATGTGTAACCGGGTCACCATGCTGTGCAGCTGGAAAATTGACAGAAATCTGTAAACCAGCTATAATGGAAGAAGTAAAAAAATTTAAAAAAAAAATCACTTCTGAGTGTGTAAAACTACAGAGTCGGCTCTGCTCTCTTTGATGTCATGAGCGCCTATGGAGAAACCCCCTCAAAGAAGACCTATTCAAGGGAGCTCCCTGGCGGTCTAGGGGTTAGGACTCAGCACTTTCACCACTGCGCCTCAGGTTCAATCCCCGGTCTGAGACCTGAGATCCCACATCAAGCCACTGCGTGTTCAAAAACACTTAGGAAATTAAAGTGGTTGAGAATCGACTGAGCAATGATGTGCGATAGCTAACACGCAGAACAGCTTACACGCCAGGAACTGGCCTCAAACCAGCTCTGTGTGGTGTGTGTTTTCTGGCGTCAAGCGGGAACCGGAGGCACAGAGAGTGACCTGGCCCAAAGGCAGCTGAGCTGGTCTTCAGACTCAGGCAGGCTGGCTTCAGGACGCGTGCTCTTAACCACCACACATGCTGCCTGCCTTGTCACCGCGGCAGAGAGGGACGGAAACCTTGTCTCTTCCCAGGAGCCACGGTGACCCTACAAACGCAGGTGCCGCGCCGGAAACAAATATTTCAGGGGATGCCAGGAACAGAACATGCTCCGAGAGGCTCCGTAATTTCCTCCCTGCGGGCTCTGCAAAGCTCAGGTTGCAGGACTTCCTTAGCAGTTGGCTTTCCTAGTAAATATTTTACTAGGAAAGACAAGTCACCTCTTCTTCTTTTTTTATTGTCTTTTTGCCTTTTCTAGGGCTGCACTTGTGGCATATGGAGGTTCCCAGGCTAGGGGTCTAACAGGAGCTGTAGCTGCCGGCCTTTGCCACAGCCACAGCAACGCGGGATCCAAGCCGCGTCTGCAACCTACACCACAGCTCACGGCAACGCCGGATCCTTAACCCACTGAGCGAGGCCAGGGATCGAACCCGCAACCTCATCGTTCTTAGTTGGATTCGTTAACCACTGAGCCACGAAGGGAACTCCCAAGACAATTTACTTCTGATTCCCTACACTCTCCCTGGTAGAAAACAGAATCTATGTACGTGCTCCAGGGCGCTGGGACTGATGCTCAGGGAAACAGGTGCTTGGGAGCAGAAATAAGTCGACTCTTTTAAAACCTCACCACGTGAATACAGATGCACTCCCACAGGCTGGTGTGTTAGGGACTGGCAGAACCCTTTTAGAGAGCTGTACAGAGGAAGAAGCAAAACAACATTTCCTGGGAGTTCCCTGGTGGTCTCGTGGTTGGGATTCAGTGCTTTCACTGCTGCAGCCCAGGTTCCAGCCCTGGTCTGGGAACTGAGATCCCACATCAAGCCACTGCACGCGACGGCAGCCAAGAGGAATAATAATAATCATAGCAAAAACGGTAATAATAAAGTTTAAAAACATCCTACCCTCTTACTAAGTAACAAACTGACAATGAGATCAAGGAGGGTTCCAGAAATACGAGTTGAGTTGTTCCATATCATCGTAAACAAAAAAGGAGTGGGGCAGGTACCCACTCTCCTTATGTGAAGTCAAGTTCCAATCTCACCCACAGCCTCAGTAACAGCCAAACATCAGGTGAGACAGGACTGCGCCTGTTCTTAAGTGATGACGGAGTCCTCACCACCACCGGGTTATAGTCATTCTCTATAAAACAAGGGTTGATCTCCGCCTCCTCTTGCTGACTCTGAGCCTGAATATGGAGCCCGTGGGCACTTCTCTGTATTCCCCTCAGGACGGACCCACAGGCACCCCACACTGCTCCCTCCTATCACAAAAAATGAATGTATCCAGGCTTCCTGCCGGCTTTGGTCTTTATCAAGCCCTCTGCCAAAGGCAGAAGCTCGAGGAGCCATGCCGGAGGGTCGATTCTCAACTGCCTGGTGGGTGCCGGTGAGGTTGGATCTCTCTTTCCCCTTCTGCTTGAGGGACAGGAGGCAAGCTGAGATGGTAAAGCCCAGCAAACTCAGCCCCTTGGCTGAGGGGAAGATGAGGGCGTCTTTGCATGAGGTGTACCAAAATTCACCCGCTTGCTACAGTCTGGCTTAAGGAGCAAGGATAACTATGCCTATTACAGAAATTATGGCCTGGGCCCTGAAATCCGTCTGGGAGAGAGGCACAGAAAGAAATCTGACTCTCCTCCCCATGCCCTGTTTTTATAAAATGAATGGACAAAGGCGAGCACAATGTGCCAGTTGGATCCTGGGCTGAATCTTTGCAAACTGAAGGCCACACATGGGTAAATATTTTAACATCGACTTAACAGCATAAGGGTGCTTTGCTGTACAAAGTATATTTGAGTTAACTCTCTTTCCAGCAGTCCTCATCCAACTTGAGGAAAATCAGAAGTTAGACTGTCTGGTTGTAGAAATTATTTTTTTTTCGGTCTTTCTGTTATTTTAGGGCCACACCCGCGGCATGTGGAGGTTCCCAAGCTAGGGGTCTAGTCAGAGCTACAGCTGCCGGCCTGCACCACAGCCACAGCAACGCTAGATCCGAGCCACATCTGCAATCTACAGCACAGCTCATGACAACGCCAGACCCTTAACCCACTGAGCAGGGCCAGGGATCAAACCCACAACCTCACGGTTCCTAGTTGGATTCATTTCTGCTGAACAGCAACGGGAACTCTAACTTTTTTTTTTTCTTTTTAATTTCCTCTTTAGGTCTCCTCCAGGACCAGCATCTAACTGCAGCCCAGCAGGGGGAGGAAACCAAAAGCCTGTGCCAAGCACCCACTTCCCCTTCCTTTTGGAAAGTTCTCTATCACCGCCCCTGACAACCCAAATTCCTCTTCATTCCTCATGGCATCTAAAGAAAGGGGTTCAAATCCTCTATTAACAGACTCAATTCCATCAAGTTGCCCCTTCCAGATTTTGATGGATTCCTCTTTCATCAACCGCCGGTGTGGCCCCCACACTCCTCTGGAATCAAAAAAACAAAGAAAAGGGAGGTCCCATTGTGGCTCATGGGTTAGGAACTCAGCTAGTACCCGTGAGGATGCGTGCGGGTTTGATCCCTGGCCTTACTCAGCGGGTTAAAGGATCCGGCGTTGCTGTGAGCTGCAGTGTAGGTTGCAGAAGCGGCTCGGATCCTGCATTGCTGTGGCTGTGGTGTAGACAGGCAGCTGAGGCTCCACTTCAACCCCTAGCCCGGAAACTTGCACATGCCACAGGTGCAGTCCTAAATTTAAAAAAAGAAACAAAACCAAGAAAAACTCCCAAAGCTACACAGATCATGTTACTCTATAAAAGATGGTGAGTTTACCACAACGGGTCATCATAAATCATGAAAGCTAATCTGTTGGTAGATAAGGAGGGTTAAAGCAACTATCCATTGAAGAGAATGATTTTTCCTTTTTTTTTTACTAACGAATTTGAAGCAACTCTCAATAGACACAGGCCCAGCTTTTGTTTTAGGCTCACACAAAGAAGTCCACCTGCTTTGACGAGGCAAAAACAGCCCTTTCCAGAAATAATGCTGGAGCATCTAGACATTCTTAGAGAAAAAAAGAAGAAAAAAGAAGAACCTTGACCTAAACCTCACATCTTCCATATAAATTAACTGAAAATGGATCACAGGATTAAGTAAAACAATACTCACTAGGAGAAAAAAATAAGAGTCGTCTTCAGGATCTAGTACTTGGCAAAGATTTCTTAGACTTGACGTCGTAAAGCGTGTCGCATGAAACTGATAAACTGCATCTAAAGTAAACCCTGCTTTGTGAAACCTCTCTTAAAAGGACGAAAAGACAAGCTGCAGGCTAGGAGAAAATACAAAGTTCACATCAAACAAAGGACTAATATATATAAAAAATTCTCAAAACTCAACAGTAAAAAAACAATACTCCTATGAGAACATGGGCAAATGGCGTAAAGAAGCAACTCACACAAGAAGGTGTACAGGTGGCATGGAGTTCCCGTCGTGGTTCACTGGTTAACGAATCCGACTAAGAACCATAAGGTTGCAGGTTCGATCCCTGGCCTTGCTCAGTGGGTTAAGGATCCGGCGTTGCTGTGAGCTGTGGTGTAGGTCACAGGCGCAGCTCGGATCCCGCGTTGCTGTGGCTGTGGCGAAGGCCGGCGGCTACAGCTCCTGTTAGACCCCTAGCCTGGGAACCTCCATATGCCGCGGGTGCGGCTCTAGATAAAAAAGGCAAAAAGACAAAAAAAAAAAGAAGAAGAAGGTGTACAGGTGGCAAAGAGCACATGAAAAGATGCTCAATATCATCAGCTGTTAGGGAAATGTAAATTAAAATCAGGATGACAGTTCACTACCTGGCAACCTACCAATCAGAACAGTTAACATTAAAAAATAGTCACCTGGAGTTCCCGTCATGGCTCAGTGGAAACGAATCTGACTAGCATCCATGAGGACGCAGGTTCGATCCCTGGCCTTGCTCAGTGGGTTAAGGATCCGGCATTGCCATGAGCTGTGGTGTGGGTCACAGATGTGGCACCGATCTGGTATTGCTGTGGCTGTGGTATAGGCTGGCGGCTATAGCTCTGATTGGACCCCTAGCCTGGGAACCTCCATATGCCACGGGTGCGACCCTAAAAAGACAAAAAAAAAAAAAAAAAATAGCAACCACACCAAATGGTGGTGACGATAGGGAGAAAAAGTCATTGCACATACACTACTGGTAGAAATACAAATATTCAATGCCTCAGGAAAACAATTTGGCACTTTATTATTTTTTTCTTTAAGATTTTTATTTTTTCCTATTAGAGGTGATTGGCACTCTCTTTAAAAACCAAAATGTGCAACTGCCATGATCTTACAAGTGTACCCCTCCGTGGACGTGTATCCCAGAGAAATGAACACACGTTCACACAGAGACATGCACACTCATGTTCACAGATGCTAAAAAAAATCAGAAATCACCCAGATATTCTCCAGGGAGTGAAAGCTGACAAACGGATACACCCACACCCACACCATGGAGCACCACAGAGCAAGGAAAAGGAGCGAACCACTGTCTGTGGGAATTTCCAGAGAATTATTGCTAAGGGGGAAAAAAAGGCAACCTCAAAAGGTTACAGACTGCATGATTCCACTAATATAACATTCTGGAAATGACGAAATTTATGGAAATGGAGAACAGGTTAGTGGCTGAGAGGGATGAGGGACCAGGAAGGATGGCAGTGGGCAGAGAAGGCAGGGGTGACTAATAAATGACAACTTGAGGGAAGGATCGTGTGATGATGAAATGTTCTGTATCTTCACTTTGTCAACATCAATGCCCTGTAACATATTATCATCTGGGAAACTGCGTAAAAGTGAACCGTTCAGGGGATTATCTTTATTGCTTTCTTTAACTTTTTTTTTTTTTGCTTTTAGGGCCACGCTTGCTGCATATGGAGGACCCAGGCTGGGGTCGAATCAGAGCTGCAGCTGCCGGTCTACACCATAGCCACAGCAACGCCATATGCAAGTCGCATCTTCGACCTACACCACAGCTTATGGCAACGCCGGATCCTTAACCCACTGAGCAAGGCCAGGAATTGAACCTGCAAGCACACGGTTACCAGTCGGATTCATTTCTGCTTCGCCACAATGGAAACTCCTTTGTTATTTCTTAAAACTGTGTGAATCTTACAATTACCTCCCCCCAAATTTGTCTACAAAAAAGATCAATGACCATTCATCTCTCACAATTTGGCTTTTTGTGTATGTGTGTGTCTTCTGAGGGCTGCCCCCTTGGCATATGGAGGTTCCCAGGCTAGGGGTTGAATCAGAGCTGTAGCTGCCAGCCTATGCCACAGCCATGGCAACGCCGGATCTGAGCCGCATCTGCGACCTACATCACACTTCATAGAACGGCAGATCCTTAACTCACTGAGCAGGGCCAGGGATCGAACCTGTGTGCTCTTGGATGCTAGTCAAATTTGTTTCCACTGAGCCACAACGGGAACTCCACAATCTGGCTTTTTCAATACCAGAAGTACAACTTCTGTCGTCAGATAAACTGTGGCCCCCTAAAAAGATATGATCTGTCCTAACCCCGGGAACCTCAGAATGTGACCTTATTTGGAATAAAAGTCTCTGCAGATGTAACGAAGGTTCATGATCTTGAGACGAGATCGTCCTTGGAATGGACGGGTCCTAAACCCAATGTCAAGTGTCTTGTAAGAAACAATAAAGGAGGGGGAGTTCTCTCATGGAGCAGTGGGATAAGGATCCAGCGTTGTCCCTGCAGTGGCTGGGGTAGCAGCTGTGGCGCAGGTTTGATCCCTGCCCCCGGGAACTCCCACATGTTGTGGGCATGGACCAAAATAAAAAAGAGAAACAGAAAAAGGAGGAAACACAGGGACATGAGGGAAAGCCACTGAAGATGAAGGGAGATTGGAATGACATAGCTCTAAGCCAGGGAACGCCACCAGAAGCTGGGAGAGAAACATGGAACGGCTTCTCCTTCAGAGCCACCAGGAGCAACCAACGCCGGCAACACGTCCACTTTGGACTCTGGCCCCCGGAAATGTCAGAGAAAAAATTTCTGTTCCTTTAAGCCACCAAGTTGGTGACAGTTTGTTACTGCAGCCCTAGAAAACCAATACACCTGCCGTTTTTCAATCAGTGGGTTCAAATTTCTCTTTCTTTAAACCACAGAGAATACAAGCATATTCTTCAATTGCTTTTTATGTGTATTCCTGTACACGTTTTTTTTCTTCCAGAGGATATATGCCATAAGGATATATATCGTTTCCTTTTATAATCGTCTCCTGAAAAATTTTTCCTGGTGTTTTCTGTTTGCTCTAAGTATAAAGTATTACTAGCTGGCAATATAGAAGTGCCTACGTTATCAAATATCCTGGTTAATAATCACCAGACATGCTAAACAGACCCAACCAATATTTACAGATTTCAACTATACTTAAAAGAAACTATACTGAGCACTGGGCTAAATCTACTGTTTCCTTGGTAACTAAGAAGTTGCTGTTAGATCTGGCAACGTGCTTTGGCGTCTTCCAAATGAGTAGCAATTATTGGGCTGCAGATGTGTAAAAGTGCCATTTTGTGTCTTTATAGAAACACCCTAAACTTCTGAGCAAGACATGTTGGAGAAAAAAAAAAAAAGGCCCCAAACAGACAAAAACTACTCCCTTACTACAAAGTTTTAAAAAGCAAAGAAAGGAGTTCCCTTCGTGGCTCAGTGGTTAACGAATCCGACTAAGAACCATGAGGTTGCGGGTTCGATCCCCAGCCTTGCTCAGTGGGCTAAGGATCTGGCGTTGCCGTGAGCTGTGGTGAAGGTTGCAGACACAGCTCGGATCCCATCCCGCGTTGCTGTGGCTGTGGCGAAGGTCGGCAGCTACAGCTCCTGTTAGACCCCTAGCCTGGGAACCTCCATATGCCCCGGGTGCGGCTCTAGATAAAGGCAAAAAGACAAAAAAAAGGAAAAAAAAAACAAAGAAAAAAAGAGTCCCTTAGAATGAGACTGGGCACACAGGACTTGGCTTGATTCCTGACTTGAGCACACCCACACCAGTTACACGTCAAGCAACCCATCTTCTGAGACCACTAGTGTCCTTGATGCAATATTAAGAATGACAGCCATTCCACAAATGGGCTCTGAGGGTTAACAGCTTAATATTCGGTAAGACAGTAAGTAGCTGACACGAAACAGAAGCTCAACAAAAATTACTCTCATCTCTACAACTCCTTAAATTTTCATTGACAGAAATAGTCCTGGAACCAATCTATTGGGAAGCTTTTTATTTTGTCACTCAGTTGAAGAGTTCGCCATGACTCCTGCCCGTTGTACTTTCTTCATAGCTATGAAGCCGTACAGATCTATGTTCCCTTTTCGCTTAGCATTCTGGAATCGGTCCCCGCTTCACTGTCAAACCTTGGTGATCGAAAACCTGAGCTGAAATTCTGGGTGTGTGTGGGTGTGTGTGTGTGTGTGTCGTTCTTACCTTGGCTTTGCTACTTCTGTGACCCTTTTCAAGGCAATTCCGTTTTTAGTAGGCAATATCTGCAACGTGGTACAAAATTAAATGGTCTGACACAGCCCGGAGCACAGAGTCCATCTCCTTCCCCACCCCCACATCCCAACCACCTTTCTGACTCTTCCTGGGCAGCCCCCGTTTCTGGTTTTCATGCACATCCTTTGAGAGGTGGTCACTGCCTATGCACACAAACTTTTCAAATAAACTTGAACCCAGTGCTGTCTGTACCTTCATTCACACACATCTTTCGAAGATTATCCCATCAGAATACTTCAGATCCTCCTGTTCAGAGGCATCATAGTATTCCATTCCATCCCATCCCATAAAGTATTCCATTTCCATTCGAAGGCTTCATAGTATTCCAAGGAACCACAGCGAGGCTTCCGCTAATAAACATTTTCATCATGCCTAACTTTTTCTAAAACAAGCACTATGGAGAGTTCCCTGGCGGCCCGGTGGGGTAAGGACCTGGCACTGTCACTACCATGGCTCGGGTCACTGCTGTGGCATGGGTTTGATTCCCTGGCCCGGGAACTTCCACATGCCACGGGTGCAGCCATAAATAAATAAGTAAATAAAACAAGCATTATGTACTGGCCTATGTATATATCCGTCAGGTAAATTTCTAGCAGTGGATTTGCTAGGGCAAAGATTTTAAATTTTCCATACATAAACCCAGATGGCCCTGCAACCATCAATGATTTACATACACCTATTTCCTCATACCCTTATTATCTAACTTTAATGTTATCCCTCTTTTAATTTACCTTTCAATTTCAAGTGAGGATAAACATCTTTTATATGCCTAAAAGCCTTCCAGGTTTCTTTTTATGAAACCAGTCAGTTGATAGCCTTTCTCTGTTGAATTACCTTGTTTTTTGCTTATTGAATAGTTTTCCTTTTTTGTTTTTTGGTCTCTATAGGGCCACACCCACGGCATATGGAGGTTCCCAGGCTAGGGGTCCAATCAGAGCTGCAGCTGCTGGCCTACACCACAGCCACAGCAACGCAGGATCTGAGCTGTGACTATGACCTACACCACAGCTCATGGCAACGCTGGACTCTTTACCCACTGACTGAGGCTTGGAATTGAATCCATATCCTCATGGATACTAGTCGGATGTGTTACCAATGAGCCACGACAGGAGCTCCTCGAATAGCTCTTTATTAAGAAGACTGGCCATCTCTCATTTGTATTACAAATTCTCTTTCCAGTTAACTGTATTTTTACTTTTTTTTTTTTTTAGGGCCGTACCCACAGCATATTGAAGTTCCCAGGCTAGGGGTCAAACTGGAGCTACAGCTGCCGGCCTACACCACAGCTACAGCAACGCCAGATCCGAGCCACATCTGCGGCCTACACCACAGCTCACAGAAACGCCGGATCCTTAACCCACTGAGCGAGGCCAGGGATCGAACCCGCAACCTCATGGTTCCTCGTCAGATTCGTTTCTGCTGTGCCATGATGGGAACTCCTGTCTTTTTATTTTTATTTTTATTTTTTTGTCTTTTTGCCTTTATCTAGGGCCACACCCGTGGCATATGGAGGTTCCCAGGCTAGGGGTCTAACAGGAGCTGTAGCCGTCGGCCTTCGCCACAGCCACAGCCACGCGGGATCCGAGCCGCGTCTGCAACCTACACCACAGCTCACGGCAACGCCGGCTCCTTAACCCACTGAGCAAGGCCAGGGATCGAACCCGCAACCTCATGGTTCCTAGTCGGATTCGTTAACCACTGAGCCATGAAGGGAACTCCGTGTCTTTTTAAAAACATGATATTTTCTAAATAAAATTCTGATTTATGTAAAGTGATTAACCCTGTGATGTTTTAGATTATATTTCAAAAAGACTTTCTCATACACCAACTTATAATAAATTCCCCTGAGTTTTCTTCTCCTCAGTGACTCTTTCTTTGCCTTCAGCTCCCAAGATACCAACCAGATCAAAGGAGGACCACCAGGGGGCACCAATCCAGCCGCTCTCTGAACCCTGAACCTACAGGCCAGACACCCAGGGAGCACTGAGGGCAAACATCTGAAAGGAAATGAGATCTAACGGAGGGGGCTGTAAGCAACTTCCTGTGCACATACAAAGAGTCACAGAAAAACCTGCAGCTGTATCCCTTTGGAATTAATCCGGAAGGAGGCACCGGATCTGCTTTCAACCCTCTGGCCCACAGCTGCACAACACGCTAAGGCATCAGGCCTGTGGTACCACTTGGAAGGGCAGAAATCCACTGCAAGTTTAGAGTACAGAGTTCAAGGCCATTTGAAAAGCTACTTTCTTTAAAACGCCAAGGTATACTTTTCCAGCCTCATGTACGGTAATTCTGGTTAAAAGCGTGAAATCCTGTTTCTCCCCTACCGGGGACAAATCTAAAGTAAGCACACACATCCTCGACAAAAACAAAAAAGAAACAAACAAACCGCAAAAAAAAAAAAAAAAAAAAAAAATCGCACAAGCTAAAGACTAATGGAGAATTTCAGCCCAAACAAGTCTCCTACACAGAATACATATGTAGGGAATTCCCATCGTGGCGCAGCGGTTAACGAATCCGACTAGGAACCACGAGGTTGTGGGTTCGATCCCTGGCCTTGCTCAGTGGGTTAAGGATCCGGCGTTGCCGTGAGCTGTGGTGTAGGTCACAGACACGGCTCAGATCCTGCATTGGTGTGGCTGCCCCTAGCCTGGGAACCTCCCCACATGCCGCGGATGTGGTCCTAAAATGACAAAAGATTAAAAAAAAAACAAGAATACATATATACATAAAGGCAGTCCACTAAGAAGCACTTTAAGTACCATGTGTTTCTCCTCTTACCCCGATAATCTTCTCTTCTCCCCCTTCTCACTTGACAGGGTTGCTGCAGATCCCGAGAAAACAGTACACACAAAAAGCTGCCTCAGGCAAGCTTCCTGTAGGGTGCTGTCTCCCCAGGGTCGGGTGAGAGGCTTGAGTCTCTTCCTCCCCCGAGACCATTCAAGCAGAACCCTTTTGCCGGGGACTTCGGCTCAGTAACTCCTGTGAAGTTGCAGCTGAGCATCTCTTGCATACAGTAAAATTCCTTTCCACAAACTGTATTAGCAAAACGAAAAGGAAGAAAGGGAGGGAAGGACAGAGGGAGGGAGGAACGGAGAAGGGGCTGGAAGCCTCCCTTACACAGCGGATAAAAATTAACTCTTCATTGACCGAAGGCCTAAACGTAACCTGGGAAACCACAAAACTCTTAGAAGAAATACAGGAGGAAAAGCATCATGACCTTTGATTTGGCAATGACTTCTCAGATATGATACCAAAAACACAGGCAACAAAAGAAAACATAAGCTGGACTTCACCAAAAGGAAAACCTTTTTGTGTCTCCAAGGAGGCTATCGACACAGTCAAAAAGCTAACTGAGGAATAGGAGAAAATGTTTGAAAATCACATCTGATAAGGGATTGGTACCCAGACTGCATCAGGAACTCTGGCAAAACAGCACAAACTGATTCAGAAACGATCAAGCCTTGAACAGACAGTTCCCCTAAGAATACATGCAAAGCCAATGAGTACACGAAAAGATGCTTAACCTCACTAATCATTAGGAAATGCAAACCAAAACCACAATAAGACAGCTCTTCAAGCAATCCCCTTGGCTCAGTCAGCGGTAATGAACCCGACTAGGATCCCTGAGGAAACGGGGTCAATCCCTGGCCTCGCTCAGTGAGCTAAAGATCCGGTGTTGCCATGAGCTGTGGTGTAGGCGGCAGACGTGGCTCAGATCTTGCATTGATGTGGCTGTGCTGTAGGCTGGCGGCTGCAGCTCTGATTGGACCCCTAGCCTGGGGTACCTCCATAAGCAGCGGTGTGGCCCTAAAAAGCAAAAAACAAAAAACAAACAAATAAAAAAAGATAGCTCTTCACACCCATTAGGATGGCTATTATCAGAAGAAAATAACATGTGTGGGCAAGCGTGCGGGGAAGCTGGAACCCTGGGCACTATAGATGGGAGAGTAAAAGGGCACAATCATTGTGGAAGATGATACAGTGATGCCTCAAAAAACAAAACACAGGAGTTCCCATTGTGGCTCAGTGGTTAACGAATCCGACTAGGAACCATGAGGTTGCGGGTTCGATCCCTGGCCTTGCGCAGTGGGTTAAGGATCCGGTGTTGCCATGAGCTGAGGTGTAGGTTGCAGATGCGGCTCGGATCCCGCATTGCTGTGGCTGTGGCGAAGGCCGGCAACTACAGCTCCTGTTAGACCCCTAACCTGGGAACCTCCATGTGCCACGGGTGCGGCTCTAGATAAAGACAAAAAAGAAACCACAGAATTCCCATAAGATCCATGAATTCCAGTTCTAGATATACCCTAAAGAATGGAAACAAGGGACCAGATACTGCACACCCATGTTCAAAGCAGCATTATTCACCAAGCCAAAAGGCAGAGGAAACCCAAGTGTCTATGGATGGATGGATGGATGAATGGATACACAAAATATGGTATAACCCATCCAACAGCGTATCTAGTCACCCTTTAAAAGGAAGGAAATTCTGATACCTGCTACAACATGGATTAACCTGAATGCCTTCAGGAGAAGACAAATGAAATAAGGCAATCAAAAAAGGACTACTACTGTATGATTTGCTTGTGAGATACCTAGAGTAATCAAATTCAGAGACAGGAGTTCCCGTCATGGCTCAGTGGTTAACGAATCCGACTACGAACCATGAGGTCGCGGGTTCGATCCCTGGCCTTGCTCAGTGAGTTAAGGATCCAGCATTGCCATGAGCTGTGGCATAGTTCGCAGACGTGGCTCGGATCTGGTGTTGCTGTGGCTGTGACGAAGGCCAGCAGCTGTAGCTCTGATTAGACCCCTAGCCAGGAACCTCCATATGCCGCGAGTGCGGCCCTAAAAAGTCAAAAAAAAGGCGGGGGGGACAATATAATATATAATATAGGCCCCTCTTTTTAAATGAAAAAACAAGGAATACATAAATAGCGTTGAGTTGTTTTGCTTTTTTTTTTGTCTTTTTAGGGCTACACCCACAGCATATGAAGGTTCCCAGACAAGGGGTCCAATCGGAGCTGCAGCTGCCGGCCTACACCACAGCCACAGCAACTCCAGATCTGAGCCGCATTTGTGACCTACACCACAGCTCACAGCAACGCCAGATCCTTAACCCACTGAGCGAGGCCAGGGATCGAACTCGCAACCTCATGGATGCTAGTGGGGTTTGTTAACCTTTGAGCCACAACAGGAATATCAGGGCTGAGGTTTTTTTTGAGAAGGAACTCACTCCACCATCTCAAAAAAAAATGCAAGAGCACAAAATGCTAGGAACAACAGTTTTTTCCTACTGTGGTTCTCACTGCTGCACTCACTGTGCCTACAGTGGGGGAAACTTACTGCACTGCAGCCTGAACAGCACACCGCATCTGGGACGCAGATGTCCTGGGAAACCACTGACAGTGCGGCCAACAGCAAGCACTGAGGATTTCATTCCCAGTTTGGCAAAAGTATGAAAAAATGTTCATCCTTTTAACTCATAATTTGACTTCTAGGAATTTATTCTAAGTAAATAATAAAAGGGGAACAAAACATTTGTTAAGATGTTCATCAATGCCAAAAAGTAGATGACAATCTACTCAATCAACAGTGGGTGGGGTGGTGAGATTTTTGAAACAAATCTTGGTACATTGCATATGAAATGTAATATAGTTACCAAGCCATGTTTACAAAAAAAAAAAAAAAAAAAAAAAGCTGGCAATATGGAAAATGCTCAGGATTCATTAAGTTTTAAAAAACTAGGTTCTTCTCCATTTTGTCCAAAAACAAAATAAATTCCATGGATATATATAAGCTCAAAAAGAAATTTAATAGTTTTTATCATGGTTAGGTGTGGGTAAAGCAAGTTATAAATCATTTTTCTTCATCCTTATACTATTTTAATTATTTTTTAGATACCAAAATAAGTCTCAAGCAGAAAGAGGTCCAATCTTGGAGGTTCCTGGTAGCTTGGTAGGTTCAGAATCCAGAATCGTCACTACTCTGGCTCAAGTCACTGATGTGCCATGGGTTCAGTTCCTGGCCCGGGAACTTTCGCATGCCATGGGCGCAGTCAAAAAAAAAAAGAGGTCCAATCCAAAACTCTATACAGGAGGCACTGATAACCATAAAAATAATAAAATGACATTTATTTCTTTAACGTTATAATTTTTTTTTTTTTTTTTTACTGATGTTTAGTCTTTTTCGGGCTGCACATGCGGCATACGGAGGTTCCCAGGCTAGGGGTCGAATCAGAGCTACAGCCGCCGGCCTTCGCCACAGCCACAGCCACGCCAGATCTGAGCCACATCTCCAACCTATACCACAGCTCACAGCAACGCCGGATCCTTAACTCACCAAGAGAGGCCAGGGATCGAACCTGCATCCTCATGGATACCAGTCAGATTTCGGCTGAGCCACAACGGGAACTTGCTGAAATGTTATTTTTAAAAATCACTCTATCTGCTTTAAAATGACTGCTAAGAGGAAAAGCTATGCTCTCTGAAAAGGCTTACAATCCATTATCACCAGGACAGGCAGAGATGGAAACAATTCTGTGGTTTCCTATACTCATTTGGCACCTTGAGTCTAACCGCTACAAAAGCCAAAGAGTGCACAAAAACTGGTGGCAGATACAGGACCCTGATATGAGGGGTCACTTACCTGACTATTGAAAAAATGGGAGGAACTATTAAAAAAAAAAAATCAATGGCCTTGGAGTTCCCGTCGTGGAGCAGCGGTTAACGAATCCGACTAGGAACCATGAGGTTCAATCCCTGGCCTTGACTCAATGGGTTAAGGATCCGGCGTTGCCGTAAGCTGTGGTGTAGGTTGCAGACGCGACTCGGATCCCGCGTTGCTGTGACTGTGGCATAGACCGGCAGCTACAGCTTCGATTAGACCCCTAGCCTGGGAACCTCTGTATGTCTTGGGTATGGCCCTAAAAAACAAAAATATAAATAAATAAAAATAAATAAATGAGAGTTCCTGTTGTGGCACAGCTCCGATTAGACCCCTAGCCTGATATGCTGCGGGAGTGGTCCTAAAAAGCAAAATAAATAAATAAAAAAATAAAGTCATTTAACCCGTCTATACTGACATTTAACCCATCCATACAGATGATCTGTCTACAAAATAAGAGAAAGCAATGCAATTCTAAATTTTTTTTTTGTCTTTTTGCCTTATCTAGGGCCGCACTCGCGGCATGTGGAGATTCCCAGGCTAGGGGTCTAACAGGAGCTGTAGCCGCCGGCCTTCGCCACAGCCACAGCCACGCGGGATCCGAGCCGCATCTGCAACCTACACCACAGCTCACGGCAACGCCGGATCCTTAACCCACTGAGCAAGGCCAGGGATTGAACCTGCAACCTCATGGTTCTTAGTCGGATTCGTTAACCACTGAGACACGACGGGAACTCCCAATTCTAAAATTTAAGTTAAAAAAAAAAAAAGAACCCCCAGAATAAACTAAATGCTGGTGCTGGAGGACACAGAAAGACCTATGTTTCTGAAGCTTTTTTCCTCATGCCACTCACAGAAAATAGCCAGCATGGCTGATTCAACACGCAACCCGTCTACTTCCCTCCAGAGGACTCTAATTCAAACCTCTGGGGCTCACTGGTTTTCTGTGCATCCCCACAGACGAGCCCTCAAGTGCACAAATCCCTCTAGAGTCAACTTGCACAGCACATCTCTAGCGTAGCTGGGAACCAGGCACAGGAGAGAGTGCCATCTAAACGGACACCCCCAACGGCTGTGCATTTCTTTTCTCTGGGCCCACAGGCTCACACATAATTACATGTTTCCTGTGTTCCAGATCCGGCTGGGGGCAGCTGAGAACCAGACAGTAAAATTATCTCTAAGTAGGCAAATGCCTAGCAAGGTCCCTGATTTAAATAGAGCTCTGCTTTCTCTACACAAGGAGATCCCCAATTATAGGTTATTTACCCTTTATTTTTACCCACAAACCTAATAAGCTTCCCTTCCAGATTTCAAGTCAATGGGATGGTAACTAACAGTTACTGAGTGCCTCTGTGTGGCACTGTTTAATTGTCACTTAAGGGTTTACGTGTCTTGTCAGGACCACTCAGCAACGACATCGGAGCTGGGAGCTGAAACTAGACCCCACCCTGGGGGGCTCTAAAGTCCATGGAGGCAGAGTCAGTGCCAGGAGCCAGCAACTAGCATCCAGTTGAGGGTATTACGAAGGCAGTTGTTTGCTTTTTTTTTAAAGCGGACGCAGGGAGTTCCCGCTGTGGTGCGGCGGAAATGAATCTAACTTGATATCCATGAGGATGCAGGTTCAATCCCTGGCCCCGCTCAGTTAAGTGGGGGAATCCAGCACGGCCGTGAGCTGTGGCCTAGGTCGCAGACATGGCTTGGATCCCAGTCGGAGCAGTCGCAGCTCCGATTTGACCCCTAGCCTGGGAACTTTCGTGTCACGGGAGCAGCCCTAAAAAAAAGGGGGGGGGGGCTGGTACTTAAACGGGACTCTGAAACGTGGGAACCTCGAGGTCAAGGTTGGGGTGGGGGGTGCTGGGGTTTTTACTCTCAAGAACTTCATGCTTCTGGGCATCTCAAGTCACTACTCCCTGAGCAGGGCTCGTGGGACCAGACTCCAGCCCTAAGGATGCTTTCTGATGCGTCAGCAGCCCTGTCCTAGCCTTGGCTGCCTCGGCAAGGGCAACCTTACCTTCCCACAAGTGTTTGTAAAGCACAGGAAGAGACACTCCAGAGCACAGTGACAGCTTAGCTTCCAAGGTCCTGTTGTAGGATGGGACTACTCGTCTCCAAAAGGAAGGGGAAATGAGCATAAGAGGCTCTGCACATGAATAAAGAGCCAGAGGAGAGAAAGCACCAGGAGACTGAATGTTTTCAGTCAAGTAGTCAGTAAGGATTTCTACTGAGGCTCATGAGAGGACTTCCGGCTTTCTTCCCAGTAAGCAAAGACTTTCAAGTGGGAATTATTAAAAAAAACCCAAAACAAAAAAAAAATGATGGGGGGGTTCCATTAGAACCCCTGTCTTCCAAGGGCCACCCAATAATTATCAGTTTATTAACAATGATAACAGAATTGACTGAAATTTTTTTACACTATGTGATTTAAAAAAACATTTTTTTTTTTGCTTTTTAGGGCAGCACCCGCGGCATATGGAGGCTCCCAGGCTAGGGGTCTAATCAGAGCTACAGCTGGCAGCCTACACCACAGCTACAACCACAACCACGCCAGATCCGAGCCGTGTCTGCAACCTACACCACAGCTCACCGCAATGTCGGATCGTAAACCCACTGAGCGAGGCCAGGGATCGAACCCGCAACCTCATGGTTCCTAGTCAGATTCGTTAACCGCTGCGCCACGATGGGAGCTCCGCCAGAGCCACTTTCTGCATGACACACAGGGCAGTGCTGCCGGACCGTGGACACACACAGCAGGCACAGGGCATGCAGGGAGAGATGGACAGACCCACGGACGAGTTCTTGGGTCCAGCCCATATTGGCCGAGCAACCTGGGGCAGGTCACTTCCCTATGTCTGTGCTCAGAAACGGAGGGCCAGAACCTCACACCTCAGGAGAGAAATAAAAGGCAGCTTTTTATCTCCGGGTGCCCTCTGCGGAGCGGCTAGAATGCTCAGTAACGCCAGCGGCGCCCTGGCATGCCTACTTCATGCACCTACCTCAGAGACCCTGACTTGAGATTTGTTTTTTGGGTTTTTTTCCCTCTTTTTTGGCCACTGCCTGGCATACAAGAGTTCCCGGGTCAGGGATCAGATCTGGCATAGCTGCAACCTAAGCCACAGGTTCGGCAACGCCTGATCCCTAACCCGCTGTGTCAGGCTGGGGATTGAGTCTGTGTCCCAGCGCTCCCATGACAGCGGCAATCGCCTCTTGGGAACGCCAAGATTTGCTGTAATGGCCTGGAAGCGCGAACCTTTCTCCATCCCTCCTTCCGTGCTCACCCCCGCTCACTTTGTCAGAGCGCTGATTCTAGAGGCCAACACCCTCAGAACGCTTCTGTACCACTCCCTCCGTCTCTCCAGCAGACGCAGACATGGGGAGACGGCTCCAAGACCGCAGACCTGGACTAGCGACTGCCTGGAACCCTTAAATATGCGTGGCTGACACTGACAGCCTAAGCCAAAAGTTGGGAGGGGGAGTTCCCGTCGTGGCACAGCAGAAGCGAATCCGACTAGGAACATGAGGTTGCGGGTTTGATCCCTGGCCTCGCCCAGTGGGTTAAGGATCCGGCGTTGCCGTGAGCTGTGATGTAGGTCACAGTCGTGGCTTGGATTCCGAGTTGCTGTGTCTGTGGTGTAGGCCACTGGCTACAGCTCCGACCCGACCCCTAGCCTGGGAACCTCCATATGCAGCAGGGTGCCGGCCTAAAAAAAAAAAAAAAAAAAAAAAAAAAAAGCTGTGAGGCGTAAAAAAGTAGAAAGGCAGACAGTGGGGAGGGGTGGCTGGAATAACAATCAGATGACAGCGAGAGCAGCAGGTGAATGACATGGACAATGGCGAGGGCATGTCATTCAAATGCCTCCGCTTGGCACGCGGGGCTGTCAAGCTGGCCTCCAAGGGCTGCTCCTGCTTCTCGCTCCTGCCAGCTCCTGCCACGTAACCAGGGTGAGCACAAGCTGCTGAGCTCAGCCCTCCCATTCTGTCTGGAATGCCACCCTGCAAGTGTCCCCACCCACCTTTCCAATCTGCAAACTCATCTCCCGGGCTCTCGGCTCGCGGCTCGGCTCCCGCTCAGCTCCGTCTGCCTCTCGCCGTCTCCGCCTTCTCCAGCTCCCCACCCCTGCAATGACAGCTCCCTCTGGCTGTTCCCACCACGTTCCACACTCCACGTCCTGTCACTTACCCAAAAGCACCCGTCATCGCTTCTATCAGTTATCTGTCTGCTCCTATTGCCTTCCTCCTCTTCATATGCCAGGTACCACGGTTGCAACTGGCACTCACCGTTGGCTGAATAAATTAATGATTCAGTGGTACCCAGTACCACCGCTTGCCTACTGTTTTGATGGAGCTGCATCAGCCTCGCAGAAACCAGGATTCAGTGAACAGCAGGTTCACATACTGGCCTGCCATCTGCTAGATCTATGTGCCCGCGGAAAACACTCGGGAGACACTTTCATTTCTGAGCCTCCATTTTTCATTAAAAGAAGAAGAGATGAGTAATACCGTCTGCCTTTCGTGACCATGAATGACCTCGGGATCCTGAAAAAGAGCAGGTGTGAGAGAACGCTGGCAGTCATGTCCAAGTGCCTTCCCAAGCCCCTGAAAACGTCCCGTCTGTGGAGAATGAACCGCAGCAAATGGATGAGGCCTTCTCAGTCTCAACTCTGTCCACGCATGACCAAATGTTAAAATGAAAGTCCCACGGCATTCCCATTGTGGCTCAGCGGGTTAAGAACCTGATACAAGTGTCCATGAGGATGCAGGACCGATCCCTGGCCTCACTCGGTGGGTTAAGGACCCAGCGTGGCAGCAAGCTGTGGTGTAGGTTGCAGAGGGAGCTCGGATCCGGTGTTGCTGTGGCTGTGGCTTAGGCCAGCAGCCACAGCTTCAATTCGACCCTTAGTCTGGGAACCAGCCAAAGGTGAGGTTATGAAAAGAATAAAAAGAAAAGAAAGTCCCAGCGCCGCCTGAGGGGTGCCTTTTATCACATATCCTTAATTCTCAGGCTCTATATGCTGGTCCCAGATGATATCTGCTGCCACCCAAGGAGTGACAACTGACTCTGAAAGTGTGTTCCAATTAATTTATCCATTCAAGCTTTCCAGCCCCACTAGATGAGTCCAAAGGTGAACAGTTAGGAAAGTTAACAATTAAATCTCCTCTGGCCAACTAAAAGCAAGCAAGCTGACATAATCAAGTCATAACTCCTAGTTTACATACCGAAGCCACTCCAAGTCGCTTCTCGTAAGAGACATGCCTCTGGCAGGTGCAGGATAAATACATGCAAGAATGTCAACTAAGAAATTAAGATCAATAATTAAAGGTGGAATGGCTGAAAAGAGGAAACTAATGTTTAAGCCCAATGCCTTCATCAGTGCGGTTTTTGTTTCCAGTTTTGGGGCCACAGTGAGAAGTGGCCTGATGGGGGATCTCAGTTCCCAGGCCAGGGATCGAACCCGGGCTGTAGAAGTGAAAGTACCAAATCCTAACTACTAGGCCACCAGGAAACTCCCTAAACCCAAAGCTCTGAAATATCATTCTAAGTTACTTGGAGGAAAAAAATGAAAAAGACAACAAGCAGAATTCACCTAATACCTGTAAAGCCAGATATTAGGGATACAACAGGCACTTAATGTTTGCTGAAAAACTTAATATATCAGACGGTATCTGGTAATGTTAAGTCGCCTACCGCCTCGAAGGACCCTGATTAGCTTCGTGGAAACCAGGTTCCCAAGCGAATACACAAGTGCTGGTTGTGCCATTTACTACTCATATGAGCTTGGAAAGACACTTTTGCTTCTCAGCCTTAGTTTTATCATCTATGGTAAGTGGGACTGGGTATCTATTTCCCACAAAATGTATAAATTTCGTGCAAAATGTGAAGATATAGTTTAGAGGGGAGTTCCCTTCGTGGCTCAGTGGTTAATGAATCCGACTAAGAACCATGAGGTTGCGGGTTCGATCCCTGGCCTTGCTCAGTGGGTTAAGGATCCAGTGTTGCCATGAGCTGTGGTGTAGGTTGCAGACGCGGCTCGGATCCCGCGTGGCTATGGCTGTGGCGAAGGCCGGCAGCTACAGCTCCTGTTAGACCCCTAGCCTGGGAACCTCCACATGCTGCGGGTGCGGCTCTACGTAAAAGGCAAAAAGACCAAAAAAAAAAAAAGATATTGTTTAGAACACATATTGCATGATACCTTCTACACTGGAAGACATACATCACTTTATCATGGGGAGTTCTTCAGGGTTTAAAAACATTTTCATATCTTTTTTCTTTTTCTTTTTAGGGTCACACCTGTGGCATGGAGAAGCTCCCAGCTTAGGGGTTGAATAGGAGCTACACCTGCCGTCTACACCACAGCCACAGCAACACAGGATCCAAGCTGTGTCTGCGACCTATACCACAGTTCAGGGCAACGGCGGATCCTTAATTCACTGAGCGAGGCCAGGGATCGAACCCACATCCTCATGGATACAAGTCGGATTCATTTCCGCTGCTCCACGAAGAGAAGCCCCTTGAGGCCTATTTCCACATCTAATTCTCTAACATGTGGGTGCCACAGACAGGACAGATTCCTTTCCACTTTGCAGAGATGGAAGTTCCCGTCGTGGCTCAGTGGTTAACGAATCCGAGTAAGAACCATGAGGTTTCAGGTTCGATCTCTGGCCTTGCTCAGTGGGTTAAGGATCCGGTGTTGCCGTGAGCTGTGGTGTAGGCTGCAGACGCGGCT
>PVHT021183515.1:669902-684889 GCA_004024745.2 Catagonus wagneri
ACCAGGCTGGCTCCGGGAGGCTGCGCCAGCTCCCTCTCCTCACCTCTGTTCCCGCCCTCACTCCCGGAACCTCCCCATCCTACATCACAGGTGGCCCCAGCTGCCACACACCGCGGTCTCAGACACAGAGATTCCAGCACGTGGCCCAAAGCAGGGTTCGAACAGCACAGAGACCATCAACCACCCCTCACGGGTGGTTCAGCCATCAGGGAAAACGCTGGGACATGTGATTCGGCGGAGAGAGGTTATGGGGAGGGGGTCCCAGTGAGACAGGACAGAAGGAGCTTGGGGGAGAAAATGCAAAACAGTGGGAAGTGACTGAACACATATGTGAAAAGTTTTACTTCCTGCCACCGTGAATTCCGTGCCTGATGAAACGTGTTAAAGTGTGAGCTGTTCTGAAACAAGATGCAAGGAAGTAGGATCTGTTGCTATATATATATGTGCCTTATTTGGGGACATCTTTGCTGCAAGATAAATGGGGAGATGCAGAGAGAGGAGGAATAGACGTTTACAGAATGAATTCAGAAAGCCTGACTCACTGTAACTAACCTCCACACCCTCAGGCCTAGGACCTGTGGCAAGAAAAGGGTGGGCCGGACCCTGCAGCCCCCATCGGCATCTTTCAGGAGGTTAAATTACATCCTTTCTAGAGGGTTCTTGTAGCACAGCAAGGTTAAGGACCCCAGCATCGTCACTGCAGCAGCTCAGGTTGCTGCTGTGACACAGATTTGATTCCTGGCCCAGGAACTTCGGTATGCTGCGAGTGCAGCCAAAAAAAAAAGGAAAAAGGAAGAAGTCTTTTTCATTTATTTTACAAGTGTCCAGCTATCTGAGGTAGAATAATTCAGAAAAGGCAGAAAAATACCAAGGCTGGCAAACATCTTACTACCTGCTATTTAAGGCTGAAAAAGCAGCAATCTCATTTTTCCAGCAAGACTTCATACATCCTGGCCCTTCTCTTTTCAGTGTCCTTGGGTACAAGGTACCTAGCAAACTATTCATTACACCTGCAGAAGGGGCTCATACAACTTTACAGACCCAGTCAAAATCTTCCCAAATATGTTCTTCTAAAGTAGAGTCTGACTGGAGTTCCCGTCATGGCGCAGAGGAAACGAATCCGACTAGGAACCATGAGGTTGCAGGTTCGATCCCTGGCCTTGCTCAGTGGGTTAAGGATCCGGCGTTGCCATGAGCTGTGGTGTAGGTTGCAGACACGGCTCAGATCTGGTGTTGCTGTGGCTGTGGTGTAGGCCGGCAGCTGCAGTCCTGATTTGACCCTCAGCCTGGGAACCTCCATATGCCTCGGGTTTGGCCCTAAAAAGACAAAAAATAAATAAAGTAGGGTCCAAATAAGTGTTAGGGATCTGTAGGAATAACAGAAGCACAAAGGAAAGAGTTTGGGGACTAGAATAAAGAAAGTAAGGTATCACATATGGAAATAAGAACTAACTGGAGAGCACAGGAAATTGCTTCAGAGTGAAGTGCTGAACTAAAATCAGGACATCAACAGAGGAAATGCAGATTTAAAAAAAAAAAAACTATAGACATTCAAAGGATACATCTTAAAAAAAAAAAAAAAAAAAGAGGCCAAGGAGTTCCCTGGTGGCTCAATGGGTTAAGGATCCAGTTTTGTCACTGTGGCAGCTCACACTGCTGCTGTGGCATGGGTTCAGTCTCTGGCCCAGGAACTTCCATATGCCACAGACACAGCCTAATTAATCAATTAATTTTTTTTTTACAGCCATACCCACAGCATATGGCTAGGTGTCCAGGCAGAGCTACAGCTGCCAGCCTACGCCACAGCCACTGAAACACCAGATCTGAGCCACATCTGCAACCTACGTCCCAGCTTGTAGCAATGCCAGATCCTCTACCCGCTGAGCGAGGCCAGGGATTGAACCCGCATCCTCGTGAATACTAGGGTTCTTAACCCAATGAGCTATGACGGGACTCCTAACTAATTACTTTTAGAAGGAGGCTGAGTTAGCCGTGCCGAGTCTATCTCTAAGAGATGGGGTTGGAGCTGGGGGAGGGGGCACAGGTCACTAAAAATTCCACTCACACAGTGGCACTGATTGGGTTGGTCATGAGGCCTGATACGACCCTTCAGTTCTTGGCGTTATTTGGGTGATCAAGTCCTACAGGGAACCCAGAGAAACCAAAATTTACTTTCCCATAAACTTTGGGATGGGAATCACCTACATAAAGTTATTCTAGGACCAGACCCCCTCTGTTCCCCATCCCTTCCTGTGGCGGGCGGGGGAGGGGCAGTTTCCAGAAGCCAAGCCCCTTCCTCATGTGTGGGGATGGGGAATGGTGCCTGCATTATCAGGCCGGCCATCCATCGTGCCCACCACTGGACTGATTCCTACCTCCCCTTCGGGCATTCTGCCTCCCTTGCTCAAAGTCCCAAATGAAGGAAGATGCATGGGGACCCTAATCGTCACACTCCCCAGAAAGCCGGGGAGTCTGACAGCTCAGCTCTAGCTGAGAAGGCTGGCGAAAAGTGTGGTACTGGAAGGTTCTAGAACTGCGGAGGAAGAAACTTTGAAAGATGAGGTCTTTACCCATGACTCAAAAAGACACATGTACTCCAGTTTTCATTGCAGCACTCTATGCAATAGCCAGGTCATGGAAACAACCTAAATGCCCATCGACAGAAGAGTGGATAGGGAAGATATGGTACATACACACAATGGAATATCACTCAGCCATTAAAAGGAACGAATTACCAACATTTATAGCAACATGGATGGACCTAGAAACTATCATGCAAAGTGAAACCAGTCAGACAACTAGACAGCAACACCCAATGCTACCGCTTACATGTGGAAACTAAAAAGACAAAATGAACTTCTTTGCAGAACAATGACTCACAGAATTTGGAAAACCTTTGGTTTTTCAAATAAGACAATCTGGGGGGTGGGGGATGCACTGAGGGTTTGGTATGCAAATGCTATCAAATTGACTTGTGCTGATTTTTGTACACCTATAATTGAAATAAAAGTCATTAAGAAAAAAATAAATAAAATGCCCCTGAAATAACAAAAAAAAAAAAGAAAAGAAAAAAGAAAGATGAGATCTTTACATTCCAAGGACGACATACTTATTACTACACACGTGAAAAGCCATCCCCAGAGCTCGGATTGTGTATCTAGAGCCCTATGCTTGTGGCGAGGTTAAATGCTTCCAAGAAGATAACGCGCTTGCCCCCACTTGCAAAATACTCCCAGTCAAGAAAGGAGATAACATGAGGGCGTGGAGACGGGAATGGAAAAGTTCCAGGATATCACCAGTCCCCTAATCGCGTAACACCAACGGGCCCCAAATAAATACCTTCCATTCTCTTCACAGGTGATAAGCACCAAACGCGGAGGAGGGAGTGGAGAAAAAAAAAGCCCTCTATAAGGCGCACTCTGGCTGAGGATGATGCTCAGAGAAGGAAGCGATTCCTTTTTGGATAAAGACCCTTTCTGCAAAGGCCGGGCTGGAGAGGGGAGAGGGAGAAAGAGAATCCACTGGATTCAGCAGGCAGACATAATATAATAGCTGGCCTTAACTTTTAAAAATGTAACTGGAGTTTCCATCATGGCTCAGCGGAAACGAATCTGACTAGCAGCCATGACGACGTGGGTTCGATCCCTGGCCTCGCTCAGTTGGGTTAAGGATCCAGCGTTATCATGAGCGGTGGTGTAGGTTGCAGATGTGGCTCAGATCCTGCGCTGCTGTGGCTGTGGCGAAGGCCGGCGGCTACAGCTCCTGTTAGACCCCTAGCCTGGGAACTTCCCTAGGCTGTAGGTGCAGCCCTAAAAAGACAAAAAATAAATAAAAAATTTTTAAATAAAAACATAAATATTTGTATATTAGGTACGCTTTATTTTTCATGAAAACAAACCAAAAAAATCATAAATATGCCTGAGGAGTATGGGCTGGACATGCAACAGGGGAATATCTTTCTCCTTTGACTTTGCAAACACAAATGGACATTAAAATCACTGCACTGATCTGCTCTACACTGAGTTGCTAGCCAGCACCTGAATTTTCCCATCCCCCCTGGTGCCACCTCTCTGACCAGATCCAGGAGAAAGAAACTGTCAGTAGGTTCAGCTCTTCCTGGGCGCCTCCAGGAACTAGTCTGAAAACCTGACGGCAATCCGTAGATTTAAAGCCTGTTCTCTTGGAGTTCCCGTCGTGGCTCAGTGGTTAACGAATCCGACTAAGAACCATGAGGTTGCAGGTTCGATCCCTGGCCTTGCTCAGTGGGTTAAGGATCCGGCGTTGCCGTGAGCTGTGGTGAAGGTCGCAGATGCGGCTCGGATCCCGCGTTGCTGTGGCTGTGGCGAAGGCTGGTGGCTACAGCCCCTGTTAGACCCCTAGCCTGGGAACCTCCATATGCTGCGAGTGCGGCTCTACATAAAGGCAAAAAGACAAAAAATAATAAATAAATAAATAAATAAATAAGGTCTGTTCTCTATAATCTATGAGGTTCTGCAAAACTTCTGGAAGGCGGCCCCTCGGAGCTCACGGAGGCAGGACTGGAACCCTGGCGTTCACAAAGGCGTGACTTACAAGGAAGGGGCGACTTGGAAGAAAAGAAACCAGAGCCAGGGCCCTAGGAGGGAGACAGCCTAGGGACAAAAGCCCTCAGGAGAAAGACCTCGCTTTGACGTCTGAGAGTTGATTGACTCAAAGCCACACTGGGAGCTGTACCGGCTTGAGCTTGATTCTCATTGCCCTGTAGGAGGACCTTTCAGAAGGTCCCAGTTAAGCCAGACTGTACCAGGTATCCAGGCTGGGCACCGAGGTCACCCCGAAGAAAGCTTCCTTCCCTTTTTTTTTGCTTTTTAGGGTCGCATGGGAGTCATACGGAAGTTCTCACACCAGGGGCTGAATCAGAGCTACAGCTGCCAGCCTACACCAGAGCCACAGCAAACGCCAGATCCCATCCGCATCTGCGAACGACACCCCAGCTCATGGCAATGCCAGATCCCTGACCCACTGAGCGAGGCCAGGGATCGAACCCGCATCCTCTTGGATACTAGTTGGATCCCTTTCCGCTGCACCACAATGGGAACTCCCGACGCTTCCTTCCGAATGCTCAAAAGGAAACTAAGACAAAAGGGAAGAGCCTGAGAATCTGTGTGCCTGTGGGTGAAGCCAGGAGACGAAAGAATAAATCAGAGAAAAGAACCATGCTCACAACGCACCTTTCACAAGCCCTCCCCGCCGACCCTGGGGGAAGAGGTGTGGTGAGGGGGCAGCCTGATCACAGAGATAACCAGGTGCACCGGGTCAGCGCCAAAGAGGAGACACAGACCACAGAGGGAACAGAATCCTGGGCCTGCCTCCCCCAAGATTCAGCCTGTGGGCCCTGGAAGGGCCTTTAAGGGCTGTCTAATCCAGGTCCCTTCGGCTTGTCCTGAAGGAAGGTGACTGCTCTGGGACACGGCGACCCCGGGTTCTCTTTCCAGCTAGTCCAGTACCATTTCTGGGTCACCCCCGAGCAACCTCTTACCTGCTAATCCAGTCCATCCCTCTGACTAATGGGCGTTATGAATGAAACCTACTTTCTATAGAGGATGGACAAACTGTAGAGGCTTATGACTTACCAGCAATGATTCAGCATATCTGGTCAAGGCTGGAGGAAAAACGTGGAGGCAGGCACCCCACCCAGAACAGAAATGGAGAAAGAAGCACGGTGAGTGAGAAAAACCTCTGCTACGAACTCCAAGAGACATGCTCTTTCTTCCAGCTAAAACTAGCCGTTTTCCAGTGTTTACAAATGCTCGCTGTAATCACCCTATAAAGCTGGTCACTAGCCCCCAACCCCAAAAGGTCAGAGCCAAAGATAAGAAAAGAACCTCTATTTTATTTTTTTTCATGATTCCTATTTTTTCCATTATATCTGGTTTACAGTGTTCTGTCAGTTTTCTACTGTACAGCAAGGTGACCCAGTCACAACGTTCACTGCAGCACTGTTCACAATAGCCAAGACATGGAAACAACCTAAATGTCCACTGACAGAGGAGTGGATTAAGATGTGGTATACATACACAATGGAATACTACTTAGCCATGAAAAAGAACAAAATAGTGCCATTTGCAGCAACGCGGGTGGAACCAGAGACCCTCATACTAAGTGAAGTCAGTCAGAAAGAGAAAGACAAATACCGTAAGATATCACTTATATCTGGAAACTAATATATGGCACAAATGAACCTTTCCACAGAAAAGAAGATCATGGACATGGAGAACAGACTTGTGGTTGCCGAGGGGGAGGGGGAGGGATGGGGAGGGACTAGGAATTTGGGGTTAATAGATGCAACCTACTGCCTTTGGAATGGATAAGCAATGAGACCCTGCTGTCTAGCCCTGGGAAGGAACTCTTTGAAGCAGAGATTAACTTACGTTTCTCTCTCGAGGCTGGATCTGATCACTCAGTCAGACAAGAAGGACTCCCCAAGCGCTGGCTTCCTCCCATCTGCACCTTCCCACCCCAATGCCCTGCCCTGCTCTTTCCCTCTCAAACTCAGAGGCCAGGAAGTCCCAGACCTTCAGGAGCCCTTCTGAACTGTTTCATTAACTGCAGCTCCAGAGAGAAATTCTGCTTAGGTGCTGCGGGTCCCCCCACCCCCTCCTGGATCCAGAACCCACAATGTCATCATAAAGACAGTGTATTGTCTCCAGCTCGGAATCTCAGAGCCAAGGCACTGCACTCCCCGACCTCCACCTGCTTCGACCTCCACCTGCTTCATCGTGGTGAACACTTGAGATCCACAAAACCACAGCTCCCTACTTTGTCCTTCTCTCTGCCCCTCCCCCACCTCGGGTAACCGGTACCAAGCAGATGTAAATCAACACTAGAGTTACAGTCGTGGCTCAGCGGTAACGAACCCAACTAGTATCCATGAGGACGCAGGTTCAATCCCTGGCCTTGCTCACAGTGGGTTAAGGATCCGGCATTGCCATGAGCTGTGATGTCAGTTGCAGGTGCAATTCAGATCTGGTGTTGCTATGGCTGGGACGCAGGCCAGCATCTGCAGCTCTGATTTGACCCCTAGCCTGGAAACTTCCATATACCATGGGTGCAGCCCTAAAAAGAAAATTAAAAAAAAAAAAAAAAACCTGTGCCTCCTGCGAGTACACTTTCTATCAACACCAGTCTAATGGTCAGCTCTGCAGAGGCAACCGCTGTGAAGACTAGTGCCATCTATTATCAACCAAGAACGACGTGTGAGATTAACTTTTCAGATCTCAAATTCCAATGTTAGAATGAAAAAAAAATTTACCCGGATGAACTGATACAGAACGTAATCCCACACTCATAGCATGGAAAAAAGACCCTCATTACATTCACTGGAATATTCCAAGCACTCATGATATTCTAGGCATTGTAGATCGAAATGAAAGACAGGGCTCTTTTCTTTCCTTTGGGGGGCTGCACCTGCCACATATGAAGGCTAGGGGCTGAATCAGAACTGCAGCTGCAGATCTATGCCGCAGCCACAGCCACAATGGATCGAAGCTGCATCCGCAACCTAAGCTGCAGCTTGCGGCAATGCCAGATCCTTTACCCAGTGAGCCAAGAGGCCAGGGATCAAACCTACATCCTCATGGAGACAAGGTTGGGTCCTTAATCCCATGAGCCACAATGGGAACTCCAAAAGACATTGCTCTTAAAAGCTCAGCCTGCTGGGAAGACAACTGTGTACAGCGTGCTACAGGGAGAACAAAATTCAGAGCAAGTGCACCGACAGGACATCCTAGGGCTTTAAAGGGACTAGACAAAATGGGAGGGGACGATGTATAAAGCAGAGGCAGTGACATGTCCAGAGGCATGGAAGCGAGCTCTCTGAGATCTGGGAACTGGAAGCGGGTAGAAAGGAGAGGCAGCTGAGAGGTAACGTCGACAGCCAGACGGGAGGTACAGAAGAGCCACTGAAGGATTTCAGGGTCGTGATGCTTCCAGCAACCACGTGGAGAAGGTTTTGAAGGAGGTCCAGATGGGCAGCTGGGAAATCAGCTACCGGAGGGTTACGCACGCAAGAAATGATGGATGCAGAGGGCGGGGAGGGGGGAGGTAATTCCATGAGGAATTCAGCAAGTAGAACTGGTGAGCCCCGGGAAACCTGGATGGACGGACGGGCGCTGGAGAGGGGCAGGGATGACACTGGTTTTCTGTCCTGCGCATTGGTGTGCAGAGAAAACACAGGCAGGGCAGCGTCTGCGGCTGGGAGGCCAGGCAGGAGGGGTTCTGAACAAACTTAGTTCAAACACATCAAGGGGCAATGCCCAGGAGACAGACAGCTGGATAAACAGGAAAGGAACCTAGGAACTCAGGGCAGGAAATCACCAGGGAGTCACCAAGAAACGGAGGACACAGACTATGCCCAGGCTGAAAACCAGTGAGCCAAGGAGGGGGCTCTGAGGCACGACACATTCGCAGGAAGGAAAGACCCCTCAGAGCTGTCTGAGGAAGCACCTTGGGACAAGGAGAAAGTAAGCCAGGCGAGAGGGATGACATCAAAAAAAAAAAAACTCCCCAGAGGAAATGCTATAAACCAACTATAGTGGAAAAAATAAAAATCATGAAAAAAAAAAAGGAACATGGAGCTCCCGCCATGGCTCATCGGCTCATCCTCTAAGTCATGGTCTTAGAGGGAGGGTGTGCCGCTTAGCAAAATTTGCCAGACAGAAAAAGACAAATACCTGCAGGTTATCACTCATATGTGGAATCTAAAAAAGAAAACAGAAGTTCCCGTCGTGGCTCAGCAAAAACGAATCTCACCGGCATCCATGAGGACGCAGGTTCGATCCCTGCCCTCAGGATCCGGCGTTGCCGTGAGCTGCAGACGCGGCTTGGATCCCGCGTTGCTGTGGCTGTGGCGTAAGCCAGAGGCTACAATTCCGATCTGACCCCTAACCTGGGAACCTCCATGTGCCACAGGGCGGGCCTTAAAAAAAAAAAAAAGGGACAAAATGAAAAAGAAAACAAACCAGTGAATTTAACAAAAAGAAACAGACTCAGAGATATAGAGAACAAACTAGTGGGTACCAGCGGGGAGGAGAAAGGGAGGAGGGCAAGACAGGAAAGGGAATTAAGAGGTTCAAGATACTCTGCATAAAATAAACAAGCTACAAGATATACTGTACAGCACCGTAAATATAGCCAGTATTTTATGAGAACTATAAATGGAGTATAATCTACAATTTCTTTTTTTGTCTTTTTGCCTTTTCTAGGCCCGCACCGGCGGCATGTGGAGGTTCCCAGGCTAGGGGTCTAACAGAAGCTGTAGCCGCCGGCCTTCGCCACAGCCACAGCAATGCGGGATCCGAGCCGCGTCTGCAACCTACACCACAGCTCACGGCAACGCCGGATCCTTAACCCCCTGAGCGAGGCCAGAGATCGAACCCGCAACCTCTTGGTTCCTAGTCGGATTCCACGACGGGAACTCCTAATCTACAAAAATTTTTAGTCACTATGTTGTACACCTGAAACTAGAATATTATAATAAATGAACTATATCCCAATGAAAATAAATATATAAAGATTTTAAAGTACGGTGGGAGGAGCAGAAAATCTAGCTGCTAACCACAATACAAGAGGGTGAATGCCGGAGGAGAATAGTAAAGGGGGTATATTAGTTGGGTTTGGAAGACATTTATTAAATACCTACCACGTGGTTAGGCACGGGCTTAGTAGGGTGAGTCAGACCCAGACATGTCCGCTCCATGGGGTCAAGGGCATTATCTAATCACTGCTTATTGCCAGTACTTGACAGCGAGCCTGGCACTTTGTCAAAACTCAATAAATATGTAAGAAATGGGAGTTTCCTTTGCGGCTCAGGGGTAACAAACCCAGATGAGTATCCATCCATGAGGATGCGGGTCTGATCCCTGGCCTCGCTCTGAGTTACAGATCAGGCGTTGCCGTGAGCTATGGTGTAGGTTGCAGACGTGGCTCGGATCCCGCGTTGCTGTGGCTGTGGCGAAGGCCGGCAGCTACAGCTCCGATTAGACCCCTAGCCTGGGAACCTCCATATGCCGTGGATGTGGCCCAAATTAGATGGGGAAACAAAAATTATAAGAGGAACCAATGAATGTAAGACACGACCTTTTCTCTCGGGGCAGACAAGGGTGAAAGCTTCCCTGGATTTATTTTCGTATGTACACATCTCCCATACAAGACCAAGCTCCTAGAGTCCCACAGGTCATGCATGGTAACCCTGCAGCTATCAAACACGGCCTTGCCTCTACAGGGCAAGTAAGAAACAGCTGAGAAGAGGGGTGGTGATGACATGGGGTTGTCCATGTGCTGGTCACAACCTACTTCTTGACCTGGCAGCTGCCTACAGAGTTCTAGCCACTGTGTGATAATTCACTGAACCATACTTGTAATGTATGCACATACCCATCTGTTCTGTTTTTAATTAAAAGGGTATCTTTTTTTTCTTTAGGGCCACATCTGCAGCATACGGAGGTTCCCGGGCTGGGGTCATATTGGAGCTACAGCTACCGGCCTATGCCACAGCCACAGCAACGCAGGATCCGAGCCGCGTCTGCAACCTACACCACAGCTCACGGCAACGCCGGATCCTTAACCCACTGAGCAAGGCCAGGGATTGATCGAACCTGCATCCCCATGGATACTAATTGGAATTGTTTCCGCTGCACCCCACCGGGAACTCCCCAAAAGGTATTTTTTTAGAAAGTAATGTTAAGAAACGGCTTTTTCGGAGTTCCCGTCGTGGCTCAGTGGTTAACAAATCCGACTGGGAACCATGAGGTTGCGGGTTCGATCCCTGGCCTTGCTCAGTGGGTTAAGGACCTGGCGTTGCCGTGAGCTGTGTGGTGTAGGTTGCAGACGCGGCTCGGATCCCGCGTTGCTGTGGCTGTGGCGAAGGCCGGCGGCTACAGCTCCTGTTAGACCCCTAGCCTGGGAACCTCCACATGCCGTGGGTGCGGCCCTAGATAAGGCAAAAAGACAAAAAAAAAAGAAACAGCTTTTTTTTCTCCTAACTACCCCTTAAAAAGACAAGTCCACTTACCTCTTTTAAAGAAAATGTCCAACTTAATAACTACAGAACAGGATCGCTAGGGCCTCCAGCAAGCTGGTGACGAGAAAATGAACCCTAGAAGGCCAACTTCCGACTAGTCATGGCCTTACCAGCAAAGAAGGCCAAGGCCTCGAGGAGACAGTATCACGTTAGTCAGTGGGTCCCCATCGCTAATCAGCATCACCACGCAGCGGCCAGGCTCACATGTGTGGGGAGCCGTGCTGGCTGGAAGTGGCGGCGAGACACAGCCAGAGAGCCTGCAATGAGTGACAGCACAACTGCCCCAGGGCACAAACCACGTGTTTGCCCACCGCAGAACCCCCGGGGTGTATGTACCTTCTCACGGAATCCTGGCAACTCTCCAAGCCAGAACTTATCTCCTCTTGACGGATGTAGAAAGGGGTTCAGAAAAAAACAGATGAAGCCATGATGGAGCTGGGATGTTACCGCAACCGCATCCCGCTCTGAAGCCCACGGGGCCGTCTGGACCTAGAGGAGTTCGACTCCAGTCCTTGCTTGAAGGACAGACATCATAAAGCTTCGAGCCTAGCGCACCAAAAAGACTGACTGCCCCTCCCCCAAGACCTGCCAAAGGAGCCTCGTGGCAGGCTGGGGACTTCGCTCATCTCAGCAGCACAAAACCCAAGCTTTCCACTTCGAGCACGATGTCCCCTGATCACATCCTTCCATATCCTTCCAGAGCCCAAAGGTTCCACCCGGCACTGCCTCTGGCTTGCGTCCTCCAGAATCAGACAGGGATGGTTCCGCCTGCACCGCCTCGCAGAAGAATCTTCAGTGCCTCTTACTTGATTACTACGTGTCATTCAAGCATCTGCTCCTTAGGTTTACTTTCTCTATCAGGGGGGTGGAGGAAAATCCAGCCACTGACTATTTAAAAGAGAATGCTTTACCTTGATCAAAAAACCAGGGAGTTCCCGTCGTGGCTCAGTGGTTAACGAATCCGCCTAGGAACGATGAGGTTGCGGGTTGGATCCCTGGCCTCGCTCAGTGGGTTAACGATCTGGCGTTGCTGTGAGCTGTGGTGTAGGTTGCAGACGCGGCTCGGATCACGCGTTGTTGTGGCGAAGGCCGGCGGCTACAGCTCCTGTTAGACCCCTAGCCTCCTGGGAACCTCCATATGCCGCAGTGCAGCCCCAGATAAGGCAAAAAGACAAAAAAAAAAAAAAAGATCAACAGATCCCCAAGAGTTGCACCCCCACCTGAAACAGCAGGGCTCATAGCCAACCTCTCCTCACCAAACTCGACCTCTCGAAAAATTCTGGAGAAAGTTTCTGCGGACAACCAATACACATACGACAGAAACCCTCCACGGAGCAGTTCCCATTTTGGTTCAGCAGGTTACAAACCCGACTAGTATCCATGAGGATGCTGGTTCCATCCCTGGCCTCGCTCAGTGGGTGAAGGGTCTGGTGTTGCCGTGAGCTGCAGTGTAGGTTGCAGACGTGGCTCGGATCCCGAGTTGTGTAGGCTGGCAGTTCCAATTTGCCCCCTACCCTGGGCACTTTCATATGCTGCAGGAGCAGCCAAAAACAAACAAACAAAAAAACCTTCCACTGAGACAAAGGGCAGTCACACCGCAGGTGCTTTGATAAATGCCGGGCTGATTCCAATGCACCTAGTGCCAGAGGTGCCAACTCCTGGGACACACAGGGCAGGTTAACCCTGGCTCCTGGGTATCTGCCCTGAGTTCCAAGTTCTACTCCTGCTCAGACCTACTTCTTATTATCAGTCCTCTCATAAATTTACTAGCACAGTAAAGACCATACTGCTATCTGTATTTCTTTTGTCAAAAAAAGAAAGCATTTTAAATAGCAGCATGTCAGATCTTAACGCTGCTGTTTTACAGTAGAAACTAAAGCTTGTAATACATATAATTATATATCATCTGTGTTGATAAAAGGAAGAACATTAATACTTCCCAAAGACAACACAAAATTACACATAAAGCTGGGGATTGTGTCTTTGTCATGTTGAGTCTCTAATTCAGTAAGGGCATACTTTATTCCCTGCAAGCCACACTACACTCAGAAGAGCCTAAAAAGCAGAGCTCCCGCTGTGGCCCAGTGGGTTAAGAACCCAACTGCAGCGACTCGGGCCACTGCAGAGGTGCAGGTTCCTTCCCCATCTAGGTGAGGTACGTTAAAGGACCCGGCAGTGATGCAGCTGTAGCACAGATCACGGCTGCACCTCACATGCAGTCCTTGGCCTGGGAATTTCCATATGCCTCAGGTGTGGCCACAAAAATTAAAAAGTTTTAAAAAAACAAGAGCCTAAAAAGCTACATGTTTTCCCACCCTGTGACTCCTCTCAGCACTCCGACTCCCATCCGTGCTATGAAAGGTCTATATTCAGACTAACACAAGCTGCCCAAAACAGAGACGGCTTTTCTATAAAAATGATGAATCTACCCGCCACTAAGAAAAGGTTATCATTTCGGTTTAAAAGATCATTCTTTTTTCTTTTCTTTTTTTTTTTTTTTTGCTTTTT
Organism: Catagonus wagneri; assembly: GCA_004024745.2. Classification (NCBI taxonomy): domain Eukaryota; kingdom Metazoa; phylum Chordata; class Mammalia; order Artiodactyla; family Tayassuidae; genus Catagonus; species Catagonus wagneri. The sequence continues at coordinate 683,470 of PVHT021183515.1, forward strand.
AGGGCCATACCTGCAGCATAAGTAAGTTTCCCAGGCAGCGGTTGAATCAGAGCCGTAGCCACCGGCCTACGCCACAGCCACATCCACACCAGATCTGAGACACAGCTGTGACCGACACCAGAGCTCACAGTAACACTAGATCCTTAACCCACTGAGCAAGGCCAGGGACAGAACCTGTGTTGTCATGGATACCAGTCAGACGCCTTTCCGCTGAGCCAAAAACTCCAAGACCTTGTGGATCTTTGTAAGGACTCTGGCTGTTATGGGGAGTAAAATGGGAAGCTACTGCCAAGTTTTAAGCAGAAGTTGGGAGATTACTATACACGCTTTATTTTAACAGAACCACTCTGGCTACTCTGATAAGAACTGAGTTTATAACGACAAGGGTAGACAGGGGAGCTGAGTTAGAATTCTACTGCAATAACCCGGAGTTCCCGTCGTGGCTCAGTGGTTAGCGAATCCGACTAGGAATCATGAGGTTGTGGGTTCAATCCCTGGCCTTGCTCAGTGGGTTAAGGATCCGGCGTCGCCATGAGCTGTGGTATAGGTTGCAGATGCGGCTCGGATCCCGCATTGCTGTGGCTGTGGCGAAGGCCGGCGTCTACAGCTCCTGTTATGTTAGACCCCTAGCCTGGGAACCTCCATATGCCGCGGGTGCGGGCCTAGATAAGGCAAAAAGACAAAAATAAAAAGAATTCTATTGCAATAACCCAACTGAGAGATGCTGGTGGCCTGGACCAGAGTAGAAGCAGTGGGTGTGGAAACTGGTCAGATGGCGGACGTGCAGCTAAGCAGGTGGGGCTGACAAGATTTCTTAATGGACTAGATATACGTGAAGCAAAGCAGTCAGTGGCTCCAAGACATGAGCAACAAGAAAGATGAAGATGTGATTAGCCGGGTTGGGAAGGGCTGCAGGTTGAGCGTGTTTGAGGGAAAAATCAAGAGCTAAATATTGGACATAGTTGGGGTTCCTGTCGTGGCGCAGTGGAAACGAATCCGACTAGGAACCATGAGGTGGTGGGTTCAATCCCTGGCCTTGCTCTGTAGGTTAAGGATTCGGCGTTGCCGTGAGCTGTGGGGTAGGTCAGGCGCAGCTCGGATCCTGCGTGGCTGTGGCTGTGGTGCAGACCGGCAGCTACAGCTCCAATTAGACCCCTAGCCTGGGAACCTCCATATGCCGAAGGTGCAGCCCTAAAGAGACCAAAAAAAAAAGACAAAAAAAATATATTGGACATGACGTGATTACTGTTTTATGTCCTAGTGAGGATGTTAAGGAGTTTGACAAAAAGGTTCTGAGCATTTGGCCATTTAACACACATTTATTGACAGCCTATCTAGACTAGTTTTAATTTAGCCCACGTGTGAGCCTCAGGCAACAGGGAGGAAAATGCGAGTCCCTGATTCTTTTTTTTTTTTTTTT
>PVHT021183515.1:693273-724043 GCA_004024745.2 Catagonus wagneri
GATGGGGGTGGCTGCTGAGGTTCCAGGAACAGGGAGGGCAAAGAGAGCTGAGGAGCTGCAGGTCCAGCGAGCATTCCAGAGCGCTCCCAAAGCAGATGCTGACTCATGGTCAAGCCGGGAGCTGAGGGGACAGCCCCCACCTCCGAGGGCAATGCAATTTCCTCTCTTGGTCTGTGTTATTCACACACTGTCAGACCGACCTCCCTCAAAATACCTCCGAGCACTGGTCACTACCTCTGGAGAAGTTCCAAACAGGCAGAGATTTAGAAAAGGAATAAACCTGGATTCCACTCCAAGCTCTATCGCTTATCAGCTACGTGACCTCAAGCAAGGTAAAAACTCTCCTAAACATCATCCATTGTTATCCATCAGTGGGGAAGACACCTGCCTGGCTTCAAAGGGAAAAGATAATTAAAAGCTTGAAGGATAAGTTGGCTACAAGGCCGTTTGGGCAGCTTGTAAATCTAAAACACTCTCATATTTCCTTATATCCTGACTTCCTCTCAACCCCCAGTACTTACCACAGTATTCTGCGCCATGACATTCAACAAATATTCCTTTACAGACTAAAGAAAGGCTAGGCTCTGAATAAGCAATTCCAACATATTAGGATGCGAGGTGGGGGGGGCGGGGAGGCGGCGCTCTTTACTGTCTGGTCATTGCAACACAAAGAGCACAGTTAAATACACTTCCAACTGCAGCTTCAAAGCCTAATTCAAATAGTCTCATGAACTAAAAGAATAAAAGGGTAATTTATACATTACGGTCCGCCTCACTCAGTTCACCAATGCCATATGAGACACCAAAGCGGGCACTAAGGGAGAAATAAACGACACAATCTCAGGGAACTTTTCTTACAGAAGAAGAAGCAGTCAACGAATAACCCCAGGACCGGGCCAAATGCGGTAAAACTCTGGAAGCATGAGAGAGGAAAAAACATAATTCTGATTAAAGAAATGGATAACCAAGTTTCCCCTGGGGAAGAAGTATTAATGGGACTGACACCTTAAAAGGAGTAGAGGCCATGGGAGTTCCCTTCGTGGCACAGCGGTTAAAGAACTCGACTAGGAACCATGAGGTTGCGGGTTTGATCCCTGCCCTTGCTCAGTGGGTTAAGGATCCGGCGTTGCCGTGAGCTGTGGTGTAGGTCGCAGACACGGCTCGGATCCCGCGTTGCTGTGGCTGTGGTGTAGGCCGGCGGCTACAGCTCCTGTTAGACCCCTAGCCTGGGAACCTCCATATGCCGCGGGTGCGACCCTAGATGAGGCAAAAAGACAAAAAAAAAAAAAAGGAGTAGAGGCCATTCCAGAAAAGAAGACCAGGAACAAGAGCCCAAGTGAATGCAGTTCCACAGATGGGTCTGCGAGCACTGGGGTGGGGGAGGGCAAGGTTAGGAAAAGAAACAGCCCTGGACCACACTTGGGGGCCGGCGGATGAGCAGCAGGCTGACATATCTGACCTGTAGTCTGGCAATGGAGAGACATCCACGTTTTCCAAAAACAAGAGTGACACAGAGTGAAATTAAGGAAGACCACTCTCAGCACAGCGCAAATCAAGGAGCCATTGTCACCGGCCGAGGAACAAGTCGCACGGGCAGTAACAGCAAAAATAAAGAGAGGAGATGGCTCCTAAAGTTATGGGTATATATGCAGGTAAAGAAGTTTAAACTGTTTATTTTTCCCTTGCAGGATTACTTCTCGCTTTCTCTAGACCTGTCCTAGGAGGAAATGGGAGCATGTGGTTTGGGTTTGTTTTTTGCTTGGCTTTTTAAGGCTGCAGCCACAGCAATATAGAGGTTCCCAGGCTAGGGGTCTAACAGGAGCTGTAGCCGCCGGCCTTCGCCACAGCCACAGCAACGCTAGATCCGAGCCACATCTGTGACCTACACCACAGCTCATGGCAACACCAGATCCTTAACCCACCGAGCGAGGCCAGGGATCGAACCTTCGTCCTCAGGGATATTAGTCGGGTTCGTTACCACTGAGCCCCTATGGGAATTCCCTGAAGATGATTTTTTAACATGATTTGCCATGTCAGCTTAGCGGAAGCATACTCTTATGATACTCTTATGAAGATGAGTTTTATTTCATCTTCGTTTTTGAAACAAAATTTTAAAACGTGGTATGTGGACCAGCAGTCGTTAGTTTTGCCTTCTGCAACCAAAACAATTTAGTCTAAGATAAAATACTTACAACTCGGGGCAGCCACAACATTGAGACAAATCAGAGCTCTCACGAACTCAACAGGGAATTGTTTTTTCTTATAAAGGGAGGAAGCAATCAAGGTCTGTACCGAGGGGCCACTGGGTACAAAGACATTTGCGTTACCATTTCCTTTTGGTCAAGTACCTCTGAAATCATTCTGAGGCCATTTTCAAGGAGCCCCCTTTGCAGGCAGCAGATGTAAACTTGTGTCCTCCAGGCACGCCTCAGTCAGCGCTTCTCAAACAAAAGCGGCAGGGCACTACTGGTCTTGCCCTGGCTCCACCGCTAAATAAATACCTGATTTTTTTTTTGTCTTTTTTGTCATTTTAGGGCCGCACCCACGACATGTGGAGGTTCCCAGGCTAGGGGTCTAACGGGAGCTGTAGCCGCCGGCCTTCGCCACAGCCACAGCAACGCGGGATCCGAGCCGCCGGCCTTCGCCACAGCCACGGCAACGCGGGATCCGAGCCGTGTCTGCGACCTACACCACAGCTCACGGCAACGCCGGATCCTTAACCCACTAAGCGAGGCCAGGGATCGAACCTGCAACCTCATGGTTCCTAGTCGGATTCATTTCCGCTGAGCCACGATGGGAACTCCCAAATACATGATTTGAATTCATTATTTTTCTCATCTATAACTGAAGAGATTAGTGTGTTGAACTCCAGGGACTCTGAGCTTCCTTCTAGCTCTAAAGCTGTCATTAAGGTTGATGCCTTAGGCCCTTTGCCTTCTCCCAAATTCCTTCAACAAGCACAGAGCAAATACCCAGGGGGTAGAGTATCAACCTTGCTTCCAGGCCCTACTGTACTACAAAGTTCAGGCTTGAGGCTTCCAAAGGGGAGGTCCAGTGTATTGATGCTGACCATACTTTAAAAAAAAAAAAACCTTTAAATTCCTTGGAGGAAAGGCTCTAAGGACTGGAATAGGGAATCAAGACATAATTGGAGCTAATTGACTTATAGTATAGACCCCAATGCTCCTTTGGAATTTTTTTTAGTAACAAAAAAAAAAAAATTATAATCTTAAACAGTGACGAAGTATTTGTAAAGGCCCCAAAGATACAACATGCTCTCCAAATATATGACAACAGACCCTTTCTTGATAGCCTCTTCCTCCTCAATGACAAGTAGGGACAGCAGAGTTAGTAGCAGAGCCGTTCATGGCTCACTACTAGCTCCTACTTGACACGCTGCTGAAATAACACTTGAATTTCTACTGATGACCAACTAAGAACTGGTGATGATTGAGGCGCACAAGAAAAAGGGAGTTATTTCACCTTTTAGGATCTCAGCTTCCACCTCTGTAATGAGGACATTCTTTAGATGATTGCCAAGGTCATTTTGTTTCTAAAAGCTACACTCATCTACCAATTTGAGTCTCCTCACCCCACCCCACCCCCCAGGGCTGGATCTCAGGATAATACTTGGGCCCAACTACATGCCAGGCTTGGTGCTAGAAGCGCTGGGAATACAGTCATCAACAACCAAAAAATGTTCCACGCAACAGGAATATGCTGGGGTTGGGGGGGGCGCCTCGGTGAATTCCAACGGAACAGGTATGCTTCCTAAAAGAGCTGGCATCCTGCTTTGGTTTTGACTTACCAGTAATAGTACCAGCCAAGAGCATGCTTTAAAAAATGAAAAAAATGCACTCAACCAGGGGCAATTCAACATAAACTTCTGGGACCTAAAGCTGGCAGAGCCGAGCCCTGGGAGCTACGGACGAGATAAACTAATCGATAAAGAAGTTCCACAGTTGCCCGCGGCGATATCTGGGCCCCCACGCGCCAAAGAAGTCCCGACCTGGAGGGAAAAATGTAAAACCAAAATGGAGGAGGGGCCACAGAAGAGTCGGATCCGGAGCGAAATAGCTCGTGGCTCTCTCCTCATGGCGCCAACCAGCCTTCCTGCTCTGCTCTGCTCTCCCCACCCCTAGGAGGCACGGTCCCGCCTCGCCAAACCCAGTGCGCAGCGCCCAGCTTTCGCAGGCTCCCCTGGAGCCTGTGTACCAAATGAACTTGGAGATGGTTAAACAGTAGGGGAAACAAGTAGCCACATCTTAAAAGGCAGGGGAGCAAAGAAAGAAACATCTGGGAGGACTCCACCCTTCACCTGCAGAAGAAGCCGGGGGTAAAGCTTCAAAAGCATTTCCCTAGTCGCTTCCTTGCCTAGCTGGGAAAAAAAAAACAAAAAAAACAAAGAAAGCAGGCTTCTAGGTAAGTCAGACACCCAGAGGAAGACCCCCTTCCGTGGATCCAAGACGCGTACGCCCCACGTATCGAAGAGCACGGAGCCAGCACAACTTTCTCATTGAAGCCGACCGCGTTTTCTCTCATAACCAAAAAAGAGAGAGAGAGAGAGAGAGAAAAGCCCCGACTACGATCATTTCATTGATGTCACCTCGCCTATTTGTCTTTCAGGATTGTATCTGGAAACCCCTGCAATCCCCAGCCCCGAGTCCAGCCCAAACGGGGGGCGCCCCTTCCCCGGGACGCCGCCTCACGGGCTCCCGCAGCCCTCCCGGTCCGGCTACCCGGCTCGCTCCGCCCTTGGCACCGGGGCGACACATCAAAGTCAGGCCAAGGGAAGACGGGTGTCTCGGGGTTCGTAGAGAAGCCTGCCTCTAAGGGTCTCCCACGTTGTACTTGCAAAACAATAAGATCCGCTTTCTCTGCCCCTCCCCCATTAGGACCCTGGCCACGAGTTACCACCGCGGGGTAAAAGAAAAAGAGGTTGCGCGCCAGCCCTGTGGTCGGTGGCCGGGGTACCCCTGGAACCTCGGGTGGCCCGAGTCCCCGCCCGCCCGTCCCCCGCCGCGGCGCCCGGAGTCCGCGCGGAGAAGACCCCAGCGCTGGAGTGCCGCCAGGAGCGGAGGCGCGCGGGCCACGCGGTGGCTGCAGCAACTGACACGGCCCGCGGCCGCCGGCCACATGCGCCGCCGCCGCCGGGCCCAGGCCTGGGAGGGGGAAAGGGGGAAGGGAAGAGAGCGGCGGGGCCCAGCCGTACCTTGCCGCTGGCCGTGCCTCCGCTGACGCCGATCAGGAAGGGCTCGCCGCCGTTGGGCTGCTGGTGGTTCTGCAGGGTCTGCTCGCTGTCCCCGGCCATGGCTCGCGCCGCCCCTCCTCCCGCTGCCTGTGCGAACGGACGCGCGCTCCCCGCCCGCGCCCGCGCGGGGCTCCCTCCGCTTCCCGCAGCCGCCGCTGGGCGCTGCCCAGGTCGAGGCTGCCGCTGCTCCCTGCACGCTGGTGGGAGCCGGGTGCTGGAGCTTGCGGCTGGCTTTCCCGACGGAGTCGAGAGTCTTCCTCTGCCCGCAGCAGCCGGCTGGGTTTACATCCCAGGCAGAGGTCAGCGTGATGCTGCTGCTCCAATCCGGGCGGGCAGCGCACTGCTATTCGCCGAGCCGAGGCGGCGAGGCGTCTGGCCCCAGCCTCCGCCCCTCCCGGGCCCCGCCGCAGCCCGAGGTCTCTGGGAAAGGTGTGAGCCGTACCCCTCTCCCCACCCTCCGGGTTAACCCTTTCCCGGACGACGACCTGCGGTAAATTAAGAGAAAAGAAAGGACGCAGCTTTTTAATTGAGTATGCTACCACCTACATCAAAAGGGATGCAAAGCTAAAAGGGCAGATGAAATCATGGAAGAAATGCCCCAGGTCGGAGAAGCCAAATTAAAACAAGCTTGGGCGATTAAGATGAAGCAAAGTGTTAACGTCATTTACCCATTATCCAGGCTAAAAACTTGTGTTCCGAAAAGGAGTTTTTAACCTCCTCCCGTTTGCCAAAATAATATGTCAGCCGTTGGTTTTAAATATTTCCTCTCTTGAAAACCCCCAAACACCGTTCTCCTTAACTGGCGACTCTCTGGTGTCCTTCTTCGTAAAAAAGGTGGTTGGGGCAGCTCATCTGAGGGGCACCCTTGCCTCCTGCCATCAACACCTTTCTAACCGTGGTTTGAAATCCCAAGCACTGAAGTTCCTGTGTAGATAGAGCTTGTGGAATCATTAAAATAGTACTTAATGGCATGTGGACTTACTAATACCTTTAACTGAACTGTTTTTTTTTCAGAGATGGGCGATTGGGCTCTCGGTTCCAAAGGCAGTAGCTGCTGATGACTCAGAGCAGCGCTGCCTCCGGAGCCAGATTTCTGCCTTTCACAGGCGGTTGCCTGAGCAAGTTGCTTCATCGCCCTTGCTCAATATTCTCATCTGTTAAATGGGAACAGAAATGGCAATTACATGCTAGGATTGTTGTTTTAAGTACAAATATAATGATTATATTTAAAGTACTGAAAACAGGAGTTCCCTCATGGCTCAGTGGGTTAGGATCCATCCTTGTCACTTCTGTGGCTTGGGTAGCTGCTGTGGCCGGGTTAGATCCCTGGCCCAGGAATTTCCCCATGCCAGGGGTTCAGCCAAAAAAATAAAAAATAATCTAGTACCTGGCACAGGTACAAAACCCTACGTAAGTGTTCTCCAAGAAAAGGCTCCTAGAGGGCTGAAACTGGAAATCGAATCTTTGGGGGCCACAGGGGAGAGAGGGAGAACCAGACCAGTTACTTGCAGTCCCTGCCCCTGGGAACCTGGGAGCCGTATCAGTGTGCTGGTGGCGGGGCGGAGGTCCTACCAGTCTAAAGGAGAACTGAAGTCTATCACATTCTCTTTCAAAACTTGATAAATCACCCTCAATTCAGAATTATTTTGAAAAAAAATTACTAAAGAAAATCAAGAGTATTCGAAAAAAACAAATGTTCTTTTCCCCTTTGAAATATTTCAAGTTACCATCCAAAACCAAACTCTGCAGAAGCTCAGACAGGAAACTAAGATGAAGAGAGCAGCTGCCTGGCACCCAGAGGCGGGTACTGGGGAGAAGCAAGCTAGAGGGTGCCTTACCAAATGGCGGTGGGGTGGGTGGGTTTTAGCTGATTCCCAACTCTGCTTCTGCTCCTCCAAGTCTTCTCCCCGCTAAAAAGATAACAGTCTTCCAGCGCTTTCGAGAGCTCTTTAGAGCCCAAGATAAGACCTATTGGAATTTGGAACTTGAGGGACTCATAGCTAAGGGGATATTAGGTAGCTGAGGGCAAAAAGAGGATGGAAGAATGCCATACTGTCCATGGACTTTTCCCAAATCCCCACTTGCTTTATCATTCCTATAACTTTTTTCTGCAGTATTTCATCATAAAAACGTTCAAACATAAAGCTGAAAAGACTTTACAGCCACTGCCTAGATTCTGCCCTTAATACTGTACTATGCTTGTTTATGCTTGTCCTCTACCCATCCTCTGTTACATTTTTATTATTGTATTTGTTTCCCTTTGGTTTTTTGTTGGTTTGTTTGTTTGTTTTGTTTTGTTTTTGCTTTTTTGTTGTTTTAGGGTCACACCCGCTTCATGTGGAGGTTCCCAGGCTAGGGGTCTAATGGGAGCTGTAGCCGCCGGGCTTCGCCACAGCCACAGCAACGCGGGATCCGAGCTGCTCCTGTTTCCCTTTGCTAAAGGGGCTTCTTCAAACTGGTTTATGGATTTCTTGCTTTGTTTATTTGTTTTTAACTACTATATCCATAACACCTAAAACTGTTTCTGACACATAGTAGAGCCTAAATAAATATTTACTGAGGAATTCTCTTGTGGCACAGCAAGTTAAGGTTCCGGCATTGTCACTGCAGTGGCTGGGGTCTCTGCTGGGGTGCAGGTTCGATCCCTGATGCAAGAACTTACACATGCCATGGGTGCAGCCAAAATAAGTAAATAAATAAATACTCATTAGGAGTCCCCGTCGTGGCACAGCAGAAACGAATCTGACTAGGAACCATGAGGTTGCGCGTTCGATCCCTGGCCTCGCTCAGTGGGTTAAGGATCTGGTGTTGCCATGAGCTGTGGTGTAGGTGGCAGACATGGCTTGGATCTGCTGTTGCTGTCGCTGTGGCATAGGCTGGCAGCTGTAGCTTCGATTGGGAACCTCTGTATGCCGCGTGTGGCCCTAAAAAGCAAAAAAATACAATAATCAAATAAATATTTGTTAAATGAATAAAGAGACACCATGTCTCACTTCTACATTCTCAAAGTCCACAGTGGAGAATAATTGGAAGTAGGAAGCATTCAATACAGGTTTGTTGAACGAATCGATGTGTAAAGGAATGAATGCACAAATATGAAAGAGAATACCAACAAGCAAACTTCACTTGCACCATTTTAGGAAGGAAATGTGGTTTTCCCTAGATTGCATTTATGTGGCTACTACTTTTCTTTCTGAATGCTTTGTTTTCCTGGTGTTCCTAGTAACTGTCTACTATATAATCCTACTAGGTGCATCTGTTGATCTAACTGATTAACTGAGCTAACTCCTTACTCTAATCGACACCCTGTTTATTAATAATAATAATGTTTGGTCTCTGCACATGACGTAATGTATGTCAAAGTGATCTGGGAAAAGAGAAAAGCCGTCTATATGGAAGAAAGGCCTGACCCGGCTGCGCTCTGCACTGCCTGTTTTCGCTTTGCTGCTTTCTTTTCTCTTCTGTCCCTAGGGCAGGCTCACCTCCCCATAAGGAAGTTCCCCTGCTCCATTTAAATTATCAGGAATTTTCTCAGCACTGGTGACCTCCACAAGGACTTTTGCATCTTTGCTCTCTGTAAAGCAAGGCAGGCTGTCTGTGCTATTCCCTGTGCTGTGTCATCCTCTCCTGGGAGCCTGATCACCAAACCCCATGGCTAGGAATGTTCAAATCACGTTTAAGCCCCACTGTAGCAATTACACTGCAGATTCTGGATTAAGTGATTTCCAGCCGCCCTCCTGCCCCTCCCACTAAGAGAAACATCAAACATTTTCAGTAAAATGCAGAGCTAGAACACAGCGAAACACGTTTTTTTTCCATTATCTGTGAGAATTGTTTTTATACCTACATACAGATTTCAGTCTGATAAAGTTCTGGCCTAGTTAACATTTGGGAATGGAGTCAGCGTGAGTGTGCAACTGCAAGCTGTAGCCGAAGAAGAGACCTTGCTATTGACAGACGTCTGTCTGCCTGGCTTCTCTCCCTAAAGCAGCTGTAGCTGCAAACTAGACAAGCAGCCTTATGTTTTGCCTCCAACTGACAAACGCTCCCTGTAGGTGCTTCATGCGCCATAGCTAATTCTCTAATTGCTTATCACATTTCCCAACCAGAAAAAAAAAATGTTATCACACTTTAGTATGTCTTCTGAAGTGTGTTCGTTTGCTATATGCTCTAACTACCTTCTGCTTTTTAATCAATCGGCAATTGCTTTGACAGATCATAGCACTGTTCTGAAAACTACTTCAGGCTACTTCAACACCTGGCTCTGCGATTTTTTTTTTTTTTTTTTTTTTTTTTGCTTTTTAGGACCGTACCCTCAGCATAGGGAGGTTCCCAGGCTAGGGGTCCAATGGGAGCTGAAGCTGTCAGTCACAGCTACAGCCACAGCAACGCAGGATCGGAGCCGCATCTGTATCCGTGACCTACCCTACAGCTCATGGCAATGCTGGATTCTTAACCCACTGAGCAAGGCCAGGGATCGAACCCGCGACCTCATGGTTCCTAGTTGGATTTGCTTCCGCTGAGCCACGATGGGAACTCCCGGCTCTGTGATCTTAATCAGTCACATTCTCAGACACTGTTAGGCGGCAGGACATAGCACAGTCTCAGACCAGTAGCATCAGCAGCGTCTGGGAAGGCAAATTCGTGGTCCCCACCCCAGAACTAGGGAGCTCAAAAGTCTGTGGGTGGAGCCCAGCAATTCTATTTTTTGTAAGCTCTCCACATGACTCTAGTGCCCACTGAAGTTTGAGAAATACTGACTTAATGGAAAGAAGACAGTGACCTCTAATCAGAAAAGCAAGTTTTACATCCTTGCTTCGTTAGTTTGTTACCTTTGGCAAGTTACATACTTTCTATAAACTTCAGTTTTTTCAACTGTCAAATGGTACCTGGCTCATAGGATAGTTGTGAAAATAATGAATATATATACATACATATATATACATAGCAGTTATTATAGATCATTTCTCTTTCCCCCTATTTCTGTCACAGGTCTGATTTATCACAAGAGTCACATCATTTAGAAGTTCCAAAGATAAGAACTCCTAATCCCCAAAGGCCCTTTAAACGAAAAATGAAAAGAAAAATGTACAGAATAGTTAACTCTATAGAGACAGAAAGCAGTGGCTACCTACAGCTGGAGTAGTTGGTAGGTAAATGGGGTATGGTGGCTAATGGGTCCAGAATCTCTTTTTAGGGTAAAGGAAATATGCTAAAATTGGTCGGTATGATTGTTGCACAACTTCCATTTAAGAACCATTGAATATAAATTCGTGAATTGTAGAAATTATATCTCAATAAAGCAGTTTTAAAAAATAGGTCTTGGGGAGTTCCCATTGTAGCTCAGCGGTAAGGAACCTGACTAGTATCCATGAGGAGGTGGGTTCAAACCCTGGCCTCGCTCAGTGGGTTAAAGGATCCAGCACTGCCACAGGCTGCAGTGTAGCTCGCAGACAAGGCCCAGGTCTGGGGTTGCTGAGGCTGTGGTATAGGCCCGCAGCTCCAGCTCCGATTGGACCTCTAGCCCAGGAACTTCCATATGCCGCGCGTGAGGGCCCAAAGTGATAAAACATAAAATAAAATATAAATAATAGTCCTTGGAGTTCCCTGGTAACCTAGCAGGTAAGGATCCCACCTTGTCACTGCTGTGACAAGGGTTCCATCCCTGGCCCGGGAACTTACACATGATAGACAAACAAACAAACATTAAAAACGGGTCTCAGGAGTTCCTGTCATGGCGCGGTGGAAACGAATCCAACTAGGAGCCATGAGGTTGCGGGTTTGATCCCTGGCCTCGCTCAGTGGGTCAGGGATCCGATGTTGCTGTGGCTCCAATTCAACCTCTATCCCAGGAAGCTCCATATGCCCCAAGTGTGGCCCTAAAAAGCAAATACAAACAAATAAATAAATAATAAAAAGATAATGTCAGGATTTCCCATTGTGGCTCAGTGGTAATGAACTGACAGATATCCATGAGGATGTGGGTTCAATCCCCGGCTTCGCTCAAGGGGTTAAAGAATCTGGTGTTGCTGCAAGTCGTGGTGTAGGCCGGCGGGTGCAGCTCCGATTTTATCCCAACCTGGAAATTTCCATGTGCCACAGGTGTGGCCCTAAAAAAAGGAGTTCCCATTGTGGCTCAGTGGTTATGAAGCCGACTAGTATCCACGAGCATGTCGGTTCGATCCCTGGCCTTGATTAGTGGATTAAAGATCCCTGTTGCTGTGGCTATGGTGTAGGCCAGCAGCTGCAACTCCAGTTCGACCCCTAGCCTGGGAACCTCCATATGCTGCACATGTGGCCCCATAAAGAAAAAAAAAAAAAAGACAATGTCAGAGGACTTTGTAACCTGTAAAACATTATCCAAATGCGAGTTGTTATTTTTTTTTTTTTTGTCCTTTCAGGGCCACACCTGCAGCATACGGAGGTTCCCAGGCTGGAGTCCAATCAGAGCTGTAGTCACTGGCCTACACCACAGCCACAGCAATGTGGGATCCAAGTTGTGTCTGTGACCTACACCACAGCAACGCTAGATCCTTAACCCACTGAGTAAGGCCAGGGATCGAACCCGCAACCTCATGGTTCCTAGTCGGATTCATTAACCACTGAGCCATGACGGGAACTCCCCAAGTTGTTAATTTTGTTAAATTCAGTATCTTGATTTTTGCACTGAGGCCCTTCCCCCTCCTCAAAAAAGATAATAGTATACAAGGGCCCTTAAATCTTAGTTGGCCCAACTTCAGAAATTCCATATACCCCCATGAGTCTTCCAAATTTTGAAAAAGTTAACATAAGAGATTTTCATTCTATGGAGGTCTTCTGATTTTCCCTCCCTCCTTTATAATAGGATTTTCTACTATAATTCCATGAAAATAAGAGTGAGTAAATTCAGGAGTTCAGGAACCTTGCCCAGCCAGCTCCCAGCACCCAGTGAGGAGACTCTCAGCATCCCTGCTGTGCTCACTTTCCATGGTCCAAGCCATTGGGCTTCATTCTCTTGCCAGGTCCTTATCCCAGGCCGGTTACCTCACCCTTTGCTTCTTTTCTTATCACCAGATCACCACGCTCCCCATCCCACTTTCCTGTAATGACTTCCTTCCTTCACTTTCCTCAATTAGCTCCCAGATCACTTTCTCCTGTAAATACTCTACTTCTTTCCACCACCACCCACCTCCCCCCGCATCCCCCCACCCAGGACGGATGCCCCGTCCCTTACACCATAGTGGATGCCTAGTAATTGGTGGTGTGTGCTGTGACTATGGGAGACAAGGAGACCCCTAGGGTGCAAAATGTAAGGAGGCCCTGACCCTGGAAGGAGCAAATGCAAGTGTATGCTGGGCCATTTTTTTTCCTTTTTCTTTCTTTCGATCCCTGCCCTCGCTCAGTGGGTTAACCATCCAGTGTTGCCGTGAGCTGTGGTTCAGGTCAAAGACGTGGCTTGGATCTGGTGTTGCTGTGGCTATGGCATAAGCTGGCAGCTGTAGCTGCGATTTGACCGCTAGCCTGAGAACTTCCATATGCTGCAGGTTTGGCCCTAAAAAGCAAAAAATAAAATAATAATAATAATAATAATATAATAATAATAATAATGAGTTTTCCTTACTTGTTTACACTGAACACCTTCCTTGCCTTCCTCCAGTTCCAGCCCTGGTAATTGTCAACAGGACCAACAGAGGATGGTACAGCTGGTGGCATCAATCTGAAAGGACATTTAGTCTGGCGGCATGGCTTGTATTTAGACTGGTGGCCATGAGTTCCTGCTTTGGTGCAGTGGGTTAAGAATTGATCTGTAGTGGCTCAGGTCACTGCAGAGGCTCAGGTTTGATCCCTAGCCCAGAATACTGGGTTAAATGATAGGCATTGCCGTGGAAGTGTGGATTGCAGCTGTGGTTCAGATTCAATCCCTGGTCTGGGAAATCCATATGCCAGGAGGAAAGGCCATGAAAGAGAGAAAGAAAAAAGAAGGAAGGAGGGAATGAAGGAATTAATGGAGAAATGAAGGAAGGAAGGGAGAAAAGGAGGGAGGGAGGGAAGGAGGAAGACTAGACTGGTGGCCAAGGATGGCAGCTCTGACTGTTCTGGAAGTGATGATCTCAGGTACCACTTGGTGCTGGAGGCCAAATGAGACTACAGATTTGGCCGATTCGTTTTTGCTCAGACTTCAAATGGTATGTTGCTGAAAAGTGACTTTGGCATCTCCAAGCAAACTCTCCCCAGGTCATTCGGAGAGAAAATTAGCTCACTTCTGCTTCGTAATGAAATTACTGCTAGCTCTTCCTGGTGGCAAAGAGGCCCCAGGCTTTGAGTGACGGAATCCAGTGTTTCAGAAACATTTTTAGTCAGAGATGAAGAGAACTAAAAAAAGCAACAGCTTCCCCAGGAAATCACACACACACACACACACACACACGTAGAATTTTTAATATAATTTCCTCAGGACTGACACAGCCCCAGTTTTCAGCCTGGTGGCCAGGGGAGGTGGAGTGGGGGTGGTGAGGGCAGCTTCAGAGGAGAACACCTATTGTCAGCACCGCAGAAGTATTAGCTCTTTTTAGGGAACATGGGTCACCCCGCAAGCACAGAGGCCCCCGGGGTACGGTGGTTGCAGGCGTAATGGCCTCAAAGTTATCCATCCAGATGTCCCCACCCGAGTGTTAGGATCCTAGGTTTTTGTCATCAAGGCCGTGACATTTTCCTGACTCTCCTGCCTTTGATGACTAAGGCAAACAGTTATTGAGCTCTGAGCCTCTAACAACTAGACCTTCAACCTGCTGCTCAAATGTGCCTGCCTTTCTACTGCAAGAGATCAGGGGCTCTACCAGCGGTTCTCTGACTCACACCTGATCATTGATGCTTACTAACAGTAAGCAGCCACTCCATTCTTTGTAGGTTTTGATCCCTGTTTTGTTGTTGTTGTTGTTGGAAGTTTCCGAGCTAGCAACTGAACTGGAGCTGCAGCTGCCAGCCTACGCCACAGCCACAGCAATGCCAGATCCAAGCTGCGTCTGTGACCTGCACCACAGCTCATGGCAACGCTGAATCCTTTAACCCACCAAGCGAGACCAGGGATCAAAACCCCATCCTCATGGATACTAGTCAGGTTCTCGACCCCCTGAGCCGCAATGGGAACACCCTGGTACCCAGTATTGTTTTCGTTTTTGTGTTTTTCAGCTTTTTTTTAGGGCCACATCTGTGGTCTATGGAAGTTCCCAGGCTAGGGGTCCAATTGGAGCTGCCGCTGCCGACCTGCACCACAGTCATTGTAACATAGGATTGGGGCCATGTCTGTAACCTACACCACAGCTCACGGCAATGCCAGATACTTAACCCACTGAGCAAGGCCAGGGATCGTACTTGCATCCTTATGGATACTAGTCGGGTTCGTTACTGCTGAGTCACAACAGGAACTCTCAGGTCCCCAGTAATTTTGAAAGGCCCGAAGCAGTGCACCTGCCAAGACTTTCTCGTCTACCGTGACATCCTCCTAGGCCACCACGAGTGGAATCTTTAGCAACTGAGCTGCCACTTTATGCCACGTCCCACTCCCCAACCAGGACACGATCCCCTTCTGCTGGGCAGTGGGTGGGCCAGTCCCAAATGCCTATCTGACCACCTATTTTCTTAGACCACTCTTGGGTACCGTTTGTGCTAATCTGGTTCCTCTAAGGAGCAGATGCCAAGATGGGATTAAACACACAACGATTAGGAGACATGAGTGTGACAGGAAAGCGGGAGGTGGAAAAACCTGGAAGAAAGAGACTTCAGACTGCAGTACAGGCCCGACCTTCAGGGAAGGAGAGGAGACAGGAAGGCTGGGCAAAAGCTCGCTGTGCGGACGAAGAGAGATTCAGCCAAGCCGTTGGAAGTCCTCACGTTAAAGTTAACAATCAGGGAGTTCCCGTCGTGGCTCAGTGGTTAACGAATCTGACTAGGAACCATGAGGTTGCGGGTTCGATCCCTGGCCTTGCTCAGTGGGTTAAGGATCCGGTGTTGCCCTGAGCTGTGGTGTAGGTCGCAGACGCGGCTAGGATTTGGCGTTGCTGTGGCTGTGGCGAAGGCCGGCAGCTACAGCTTCGAATAGACCCCTAGCCTGGGAACCTCCATATGCCGTGGGCGCGGCCCTAAAATGACAAAAGACAAAAAAAAAAAAAAAGCACGTATTAATACCATTAAAACTTTTATTTTTTTGTCTTTTTGCCTTTTCTAGAGCCGCACCCGCGGGATATGGAGGTTCCCAGGCTAGGGGTCTAACAGGAGCTGTAGCCGCCGGCCTTTGCCACAGCCACAGCAACGTGGGATCCGAGCCGCATCTGCGACCTACACCACAGCTCACGGCAACGCCGGATCCTTAACCCACTGAGCAAGGCCAGGGATCGAACCCGCAACCTCATGGTTCTTAGTCGGATTCGTTAACCACTGAGCCACGACGGGAACTCCAATACCACTAAAACTTCTAAGCTTTCAAATAAATATGAAAATATCATAGTTTTTAAAAAATATGTGGGAAAGGAGAACATTAAGAGTTAAACACAAAAGGGAAGATAAGGAAAAACTCTCAGGAAAAGAAAGCTGAAAACTGTGAAATCTTATTAACTGCAAGCAAGAAAGAACACACTGAAGATGGGAAACAAAGGGATGCAATTTATTTTTGGATACATGAAACATTTATCTTTTGAATGCTCTGACAGTTTCATAGAAAACAGTTTCCACTGTGGTTTTTATAAATGAAGACATGCTTACAGGGAAATATTAACACGCATGAAACTATTGTTTATGCCAACAAGAGAAGAGGAGTAAAAGACATCAGCAGTTGACAGTTATGAATGAAGGGGAGGGGTGTCTCTCATTCACAACAATCCGGGATTTGAAATGAAGGTCAACAGAGGAGGGACTCCAAGTAAGTGTCAGACTTTGACCCCGGAAGCACAACCTTCAGCAGAGGAAACAACTAGGCATTCATTGTTCCCTCTCCATTGGCAGCATTTCTAGAGGTCAAGTGGGAGTTGAAAGGAAAAAGAAGGGTTTTGGGAGTTCCCGTCGTGGTTCAGGGGAAACAAATCTGAATAGCATCCATGAGGACGCAGGTTTAATCCCTGGACTCAAGCAGTGGGTTAAGGATCTGGCATTGCCATGAGCTGTGGTGTAGGTCGCAGATGTGGCTCGGATCTGGTGCGTTGCTGTGGCTGTGGTGTAGGCTAGTGGCTGCAGCTGCAATTCATCCCCTAGCCTGGAAACCGCTGTATGCCAGGGGTGCAGCCCTAAAAAGACAAGAAAGGAAGGAAGGAAGGGAGGGAGGGAGGGAGGGAGGGAGGAAGGAAGGAGAGAGAAAGAGAGAGAAAGGAAAAAAGGAAGAAAGGAAGAAAGGAAAAGAAAAAAGGGTTTTGTAAATAAGGCCATAGGAATTATCATACTGGATTGGTCTTATGGGTCATTTAATCCACGACAGAATGTCTGACAATGGTGTCCAGGACTACTTCGCAGAAGGGTCTTTGCTGACAACTTGAAAAGTTTCAGGTCCAGTGCCAAGGATTATTTTCTTTTAACAGCTCAGAGTAAAACATCAAATGTCTGTGTCTTAGCTTCCAGCTCTCCCATCAGTTTCACTTCCGCTGTGGCTCTTCTCTAGTTTTAAGGCATCTTTCTTCCCTTTCTGTTCCCTTTACGGTATCACTCACAATAACCCCACATTTGCTGCTCTTTGTGGTGGGAGAAGCAGTCTGGACCGCCATATTCAAAGAACAAGATGATTGTCTCTGACCACTTTCCTTGGTTTAAGTGACAGTCAATCCTTAAGTTTAACCGAAAGAGGACTAGACTAGCAAGTCAGGAGACCTGCTCCACCGTCTGCTATCAATAATGAGCTCTGCGACCTTCTAAGCTATTTCAATCGTGTTGGCTTTGGAGCTGCCACTCTGATGCAGTGGGTTAAGAATCTGACCACAGCGGTTCCAACTGTTGCAGAGGTGTGGGTTTGAGCTCTGGCCTGGGAACTTCCACATGTTGTGGGTGAGACCGTAAAAAAAAAAGTTGTAGGAGTTCCCACTGTGGCTCAGGGGTAACAAACCCGACTAGCATCCGTGTGGACACAGGTTTGATCCCTGGCCTTGCTCAGTGGGTTAAGAATCTGGCGTTGCCGTGAGCTATGGTGTAGACATGGCTTGGATCCCCAGTTGCTGTGGCTGTGGCGAAGGCTGGCAGCTGCTGCTCCGATTGGACCCCTAGCATGGGATCTTCCATATGCTGTGGTTATGGCCCTAAAAAGCAAAATAAAAACAAAAATAAATAGCATTGACTTTAATTTGTTCATTAATTAAATGAAGGTATTTATTTTTTAGATGTTCTAAGTTGTGAATTTATATAATTATGACATTGCAGCTTATCTACCATTTTTCTCTACATTCTCATGCCTCAGAGGAACATTTAGTAGTATATTTCTTTCTTTTTTTTTTTTTTTTGTCTTTTCTAGGGCTGCACCACGGCATATGGAGGTTCCCAGGCTAGGGGTCTAATTGGAGCTGTATCCGCCGGCCAACACCACAGCCACAGCAATGCCATATCTGAGCCACGTCTGCGACCTACACCACAGCTCATGGCAACTCCAGATCCTTAACCCAGTGAGCAAGGGCAGGGATCGAACCCACAACCTCATGTTTACTAGTCGGATTCATTAACCACTGAGCCATGACGGGAACTCCCTTAGTAGTATATTTCTATCTTGGTATTTCATCTACTGTAATTGGTTAGAATCAACTACAAATGTAAATATTTCACCTTAAAATCTCAAATCTTTTCCCCCCTAAGCCCTCACTCACAGTATAGGGAAGTTTCTGGGCCAGAGATTGACTCCCCTGCTACAGCTGTGACCTAGACCGCCAGGTCCTTCAACCACTGCACTAGGCTTGGGATCGAACCTGAGCTGCCACAGAGACAACACCGGATCCTTAACTGGCTACACCACAAATGAAATCCTAAAATCTCAAATCTTAATGTAACATACACTTCTCCATCAACGTGTAAAGAACCATCTCCACTGTGATTTTTAAAACCCCAACCCCTGGAGTTCCCGTTGTGGCTCAGTGTTAACGAATTCAACTAGGAACCATGAGGTTGCGAGTTCGATCCCTGGCCTTGCTCAGTGGGTTAAGGATCCGGCACTGCCGTGACCCTGTGGTGTAGGTTGCAGACGCGGCTCGGATCCCGCGTTGCTGTGGCTGTGACAAAGGCCGGCAGCTACAGTTCCTGTTAGACCCCTAGCCTGGGAACCTCCATATGCTGCGGGTGCAGCCCTAGATAAGAGAAAAAGGCAAAAAAAAACCCCAACCCCTTATTTCCTAGCTCTAAGTCGCAACTCTTTCCATTCATTCATTTATACATTCTTTCATTAAGAATTAAGTTCCTATTTTGTGCCCGTAAGACAAACATCATTCCTACTCTTTTTCTTTTTTTTCTTTTTATGGTGGCACCTGAAGCATATGGAAGTCCCCAGGTTAGGGGTCGAATCGGTGCTGCAGCTGCTGGCCTACACCACAGCCACGGCAATGCCAAATCGCAGCTGCATCTGTTACCTACACCACAGCCTGCGGCAGTGCAGAATCCTTAACCCAATGAGCGAGGCCAGGGATTGAACCTGCATCCTCATAGACACTAGTTATGTTCTTAACCTGCTGAGCATAACGGGAACACTAGATGCTCCCTTTTTGTTTTGTTTTTGTTTTTTTGCTTTTTAGGGCTGCACCTACAGTATATGGAGGTTCCCAGGCTAGGCGTCCAATTGGAGCTATGGCTGCCAGCCCCACACCACAGCCACAGCAACGCAGGATCCAAGCTGAGTCTGTGACCTACACTACAGCTCATGGCAATGCTGGATCCTTAACCCACTGAGCGAGGCCAGGGATCAAACCCACAACCTCATGGCTCTTAGTTGGATTCGTTTCCTCTGCGCCACAACAGACACTCCTGTTTCCATTTTTACTGAGCTTACAACCTGGAAAGACAGGTACTTGAAAAAGCAATGAAAATAAAAAGTGATCCTAGAGAAAGTACTGGGGAATATATTGCAGGCATATCTAACTGTGTCAGAGAGCAGCGCCAATGTCATAAAATAACTTTAAATTCACTATTTGAAACTTTGAAAGTTTAAATAGGTTCCATACACAGTTCTCCTTTATTTAAGATAAGGTAATTCAAGTAATAACATTTAGAAATGCTCCTTTCCCTAAAACAGTAGTTACATTTAAGCACCTCCATGTCAACGACATTTATAACCCAGGGGAATATTTTCCAAATGGCTTTATTTTTCTGAGTAGCTTCCTTTCTTTCATATGTTAGTCGGTAAACAACCCTGCCTTTTCTCCAAGTATTATACCAAAGTGGACTGACATAGGTGAAGTGAATCAAATCCAATATAATTTATCCATTGTTTACAGAAATGTTTCAGCTGTATTCTTTTTTTCTTTTCTTTCTTTCTTTCTTTTTTTGAGGCCCGCACCTGTGGTATATGAAGGTTCCCAGGCTAGGGGTCTAATCGGAGCTACAGCTGCCAGATTACGCCACAGCCACAGCAACGCGGGATCCGAGCTGCGTCTGCAACCTACACCACAGCTCACGGCAACGCCGGATCCTTAACCCACTGAGCGATGCCAGGGATCAAACCTGCAACCTCATGGTTCCTAGTCGGATTTGTTTCCACTGCGCCACGAAGGGAAATCCTCAGCTGTACTCTATACAGAATGCCCCACAAATCAGTGTAATGCATTTGCTACAAAGAAGCATAACTGGCCTACGCAGACAATAGCCTTTTGTGTATTTAAGAGAGTAAAGCTTCACTGTTGTTATTGTTGAATATTTTCATTCTTCAATTTAATGGCTTTTTGGACTTTTATTATTTCTCCATTATATAGGTAATATAAAATTATAGACAAATTAGAAGATCTTAAGTGAGTAAAAAAGAAAAAAATCACCAAAAATGTCCCAGTCAGAAACACCTCCCGCTAAAAATTTAGTGTATAACTTCCCAGATGTTTTCCGCATTCCTTTCTTTCCTTTTTTTTTTCAGCTGCACAAATTTGAAATAATCATAACTGTTTGTAACACATCTCATCATTGGCCCTCTTTGCTTTTATTTCATAAGTTCATAAACATCTGCCACCTTGTGCAAGATCTAGAATATTGACAATATATTACAAGTTGTTGTCAATATTCTTGATTTTTTTTTTCTTTGTATGGCCATACGTGTGGCATAAGGAAGTTCCTGGGCTAGAGATCAAATTGGAACTGCCAGCTGCTGGCCTGCACCACAGCCACAGCAACACTGGATCCAAGCCACACCTTCAACCTACACCGCAGCTTGCAGCAACAGCAGACTGTTAACCCACTGGAGGAGGCTAGGGATCAAACCCGCATCTTCAGGGACACTGTGTTGGGTTCTTAATCCACAACGAGCCACAACGGGAATACCCCTAGATGTTTTTCTATGCTATATATGTAACTTAAAAAAAAAAAAAAAGGTCCTGTGGTGGCACAGTGGGTTAAGAATCTGACTGCAGTGGCTTGTGCAGACTTGAAGGTACAAGTTCAATCCTGGTCTGGCCACAGGGGTTAAAGGGTCCAGTGTTGCCAAGTTGCAGCTCAGATTCCATCCCTGGCCCAGGAACTTCCAAACTTCCATATGCTACCAGTGTGGCCATTAAAAAAAAATAAAAAGGAGGTCCTTTCTAGCCAAGATCTAGTTAGCCCAGTGCCCACAGTTAATAGATTGTACTAAGAAACAAAGATTGTCCTAACACATATTTACCAATGAACCAACATAGTCACATGATACATTATGAACTTTCAATGCAATCAGTATACATAGATACCATTTTAAGTACTGAACAGTATTCCCCATCTGTCTGATTATTTCTTCTTTTTCTTCTTCTTTCTTCAATCTTTTTGTCTTTTTAGGGTCATACCTGCAGCGTACGGAGGTTCCCAGGCTAGGGGTCTAATCAGAGCTACAGCTGCCAGACTACGCCACAGCCACAGCAACACCAGATCTAAACAATGTCTGCAACATACACCACAGCTCACGGCAACGCCGGATCCTTAACCCACTGAGTGAGGCCAGGGATCGAACCCGCAACCTCATGGTCCCTAGGTGGATTCATTTCCGCTGCGCCACAATGGGAACTCCTATATACTTTCTTTTTCTCTCATTATCCTCCATCCTGATTCATCACAAGTGATTAGAGTTTGCAATACGTCAGCTGTGCTATGCAGCAGAATCCATTGTCCATCCACTCCCAAAGCAACAGTTTTCATCTACTAACCCCAGACTCCCAATCCATCCCACTCCCTCCCCCTACCCTCTGACAAACACAAGTGTGTCCTCCATGTCCATGATCTGTTTATGTTTGGTAGACAGATCATTTGTGCCATATTTTAGACTCCACATATAGGTGATATCATATGGTGACTGTCTTTCTCTTTCTGACTTCACTCAGTATGAGAGTCTCTAGTTCCATCCATGCTGCTGCAAATGGCATCCTTTTGTCCTTTTTTATGGCTGAGTGGTATTCCATTGTATATATGTACCATGTCTTAATCCATTCATCTGTCACTGGGCATTTTGGTTGTTTCCATGTCTTGGCTATTGTGAATACTGCTGTGATAAACATACAGGCACATGTATCTTTTCCTTTTTAAAAAATTTTTTTGTTGTTGTTGTCTTTTTACCTTATCTAGGGCCGCACCCGCGGCATACGGAAGTTCCCAGGCTAGGGGTCTAAGATGAGCTGTAGCTGCCGGCCTGCACCACAGCCACAGCAACGCGGGATCCGAGCCGCATCTGCGACCTACACCACAGCTCACGGCAACGCCGGATCCTTAACCCACTGAGCAAGGCCAGGGATCGAACCCGCAAGCTCACGGTTCCTGGTCGGATTCGTTAACCGCTGAGCCACGACGGAAACTCCACATGTATCTTTTTCAATGAAAGTTTTCTCTGGATATAGGCCCAGGAGTGCGGTTGCTGGGTCATACGGTAGATCTATATTTAGTTTTCTGAGGTAAGAAATTGCTTTTGAGGAAGGTTAAGTAGATACTCTGAGATATGTTATTGCAACAAGAGAAAGATGAGGGAGACATGCATGAATTCATTCCTTCACTCATTCAGCATGTTTTAAATCTTTACCAGGTATGTGGAACTTACTGGGTATTAGCAATATAAAGATGAATTTGAAATCATTTCTACCTTATAGGAGTCACAGGCTATTAGGAAATACACTCACATAAACCATTAAGCAATTTTAATAACCATACGATATGATATTATGCTATATAGTGGCCAACACAAAGGATTAAGTAATCAACCCTACTTGTACCAGGAACAAATGCTAAGCACTTCATGGGCATTATCTCATATAAGACACACCACACCCTTAATACATGCCTGCAGGGGGTCTTTATCAGTCAAGGTTTTATTGGAAGTCCCCACAGTTAAAAGACTGCATTTAAGAAGCAAAAATTAGGAGTTCCCATCGTGGCTCAGTGGAAATGAATCTGACTAGCACCCATGAGGACACAGGTTCTATCCCTGGCCTTGTTCAGTGGGTTAAGGATCTAGAGTTGCCATGAGCTGTGGTGTAGGTCACAGACACGGCTCGGATCCCATGTTGCTGCAGCTGTGGCGTAGGCCAGCAGCTATAGCTCCGATTCGACCCCTAGCCTGGGAACCTCCATATGCTGTGGGTGCGGCCCTAAAAAGACAAGAGAAAAGACAAAAAAAAAAAGAAACAAAAATTACCCTGCTATGCATTTAACAATAAACCAATTATTTATAAAAATGAACCATCAAATATCCCTCCTCAAGTAACATCTTTCTAGTCCCATTAGCCTGTTTGCAAATTCATTCCAAACTATTTGCAAAACGAAATGGCAAATCTCTTGCAAAATATGATTTCCATAAAGTCATGCAAAGTAATAAGGGAAAATTGCTCAAATTGCAAGCAAAGCTGTGGATGAAGATAAGAATGTTGTGGTGGGAGTTCCTGCTGTGGCACAGTAAGTAAGAAGCTGACTGCAGTGGCTCAGATCACTGTTGAGTTGTGGGTTCAATCCCCAGCCTGGGACAGTGGGGTAAAGGATCTGGCATTGCTGCAGCTGCAACATAGGTTGCAGCTGAAGCTCAGATTCAATCCTAGGCCCAAGAACTTCCATAAGCAGTGAGTGTGGCTATAAAAATATTTTTTTTAATTAAAAAATGTTGTGGAAGTATACTAGTTAATTATTTTTTTCAAAAAAAGAATAATTGGGCTGCACCCACTGCATACAAAAGTTCCCAGGCTAGGGGTTGAACTGTAGCTGTAGCCACTGGCCTACGCCACAGCCACAGCAATGCCAGATCCAAGCCGCATCTGCTACCTACATCAGAGCTCACGGCAATGCAGGATCCTTAACCAACTGAGCGAGGCCAGGGATCAAACCTGCGTCCTCATGGATACTAGTCAGATTCATTTCTGCTGAGCCACGACGGGAACTCCACTATTTAATTTTTGAAAAGGAGAAAATCCATAAAGGTAGTGATATAAACTGGCATTTCACAAGAAAATGATTTGAATGGATAAGAATTAGCCAGTCATAGTAACCCAAGGCAAAAACTACAGCAGATACACAAAAGTAGTAGTTAAAATGGTAATAGAAAGTATACCACTACAGAAAATCATCAAATCACGAAGCAAGAGAGCAAGAGAAGAAGAAAGGAATAATATAGAAATTATAAAACGGCCAGACAGCAATTAATAAAATGGCAACGGTCAGTCCATACCTGCCAGTAATTATTCTAAATGTAAAAAACTGAATTCGCTAATCGAAAGACATATAGCATCTGAATGGATTAACAAAAATAAGACCTGGGAGTTCCTATTGTGGCTCAGTAGGTTATTAACCTGACTAGTATCCATGAGGATGCAGGTTTGATCCTTGGCCTTGCTTAGTGGGTTGAGGATCCCGTGTTGCTCTGACCGTGGTGTAGGCAGGCAGCTACAACTCCAATTTGCCCCCTAGCCTGGGAACTTCCATATACCACAGGTGTGGCCCTAAAAAAGAAAAAAACAAAAACAAAAAACTATGTGCTGCCTGTAAATCTCTTATAGGCAGCATACAGTTGCAGATTACCAAAAGGGAGAGGTGGCAGAGAGGGATGGACTGGGGGTTTGGAATTGGCATGTACACATTATCGGATACGGAATGGATGGTCAATTGGGATCTGCTGGATAGCACAGGAAATTCTACTCAATATTCTGTGACAACCTAGGGGAATTCCCATCATTGCTCAGCGGTTAACGAACCCGAATAGCATTCAGGAGGACATGGGTTTGATCCCTGGCCTCGCTCAATGGATTAAGGATTGCAGACGTGGCTCAGATCCAGCACTGCCGTGTCTCTGGTGTAGGCTAACGACTGCAGTACCTATTTGACCCCCAGCCTGGGAAACTCCATACCTCCATAGGCCGTGTGGGTGCGGCCCTGAAAAGCAAAAAAAAAGGAACTATTAGATGACTTAGCCATTCCACGTCTGGTTATATCCAAAGGTAATTAAAATGGTATATCAAGGATATATCTGCATTCCCAGGTCATTGCAGCATTATTCACAATAGTCAAGATATGGAGACAACCTAAGTGTCCACCAATTGACGAATGGAGAATGAAGAGGTGAAATGGGGGTGTACACACACACACACACACACACACACACACAGCTTCTCAGTAGCTCTGAGGGCACTGCTCCAAAGATGTAGAGGCGGAACCAGTATATATATTATATATATGTGTGTGTGTATATACATATATACGTATATATGTATATGCAACACACAATACAATATTGTCCATCTGTGAGAAAGAAGAAAATCCTTTCATTTGTGACAACGTGGATGGACCTTGAGGACATTATGCTAAGTGAAATCAGTGAGATAGAAAAAGACAAATACTGTGTGATTACTTTTATGTGGAATCTAAAAAGAAAAAAAGGCAATAAACTGAGTACAGAAAAATTGTTGTCAGGGGCTGGTGGGGGAGTTGATGGGGAGAGAAGCTAGTAAAAGTACACAGATTTTAGTTACAAGATGAATTAGATCTGAAGATCTAAAGTAAAACATGGTGGAGTTCCTGTCGTGACTCAGTGGTTAACGAATCTGACTAGGAACCATGAGGTTGCGGGTTCGATCCCTGGCATTGCTCAGTGGGTTAACGATCCGGCGTTGCCGTGAGCTGTGGTGTAGGTTGCAGACGCGGCTCAGATCCCGCATTGCTGTGGCTGTGGTGAAGGCCGGCGGCTACAGCTCCTGTTAGACCCCTAGCCTGGGAACCTCCATATGCCGCGGGTGTGGCTCTAGATAAAGGCAAAAGGACAAAAAAAATAAATAAAAACAATAAAGTAAAACATGGTGACTACAGCTGGTAACTGTTAAAAAACAAAATTCAACCAGGTAAATGTTATGGTCTAATTGACCTTATTAGGCAATTCATGAATTAAGCAGCATTCCTCCTGGCCACTAAAATGGTGCTCCGAGGAGTTGTATGAAATGAGGGTTTAAAATAGGCAGAAGATGGGTGGGGCAAAGAAGGTATTAGCAAAAGAAAAGAAAAGATCATTTCAGGCCAGGCCATCTTCTTTTGGGAGGAGAAGAAACAGCAGGGGTCTTTAGCATGTACTTTCAGGCCAGTTGTTTTAAAGGTCACATTTCTGTAGAATGTTGAAACTGCAAATTACAGACATACTTCAGAGATATTGTGGGTTCAGTCCATGCTGCCACAATAAAGCAAATATTGCAACAAAGTGAGTCACTCAAATTTTTGGTTTCCCAGTTCATATAAAAGCTACGTTTCCACTATATTGTAATTTATTGTGCCCAATAGCAGTATGTCTTAAAAAATTAATGTAAATACCTTAATTTAAAAATGCCCTGGAGTTTCTGTCGTGGTGCAGTGAGTGGTTAAGGAATCCAACTAGGAACCATGAGGTTGCGGGTTTGATCCCTGGCCTTGCTCAGTGGGTTAACGAAATGATCCAGCGTTGCCTTGAGCTGTGGTGTAGGTTGCAGACGCGGCTTGGATCCCGCGTTGCTATGGCTGTGGCGTAGGCCGGTAGCTGTAGCTCCAATTCGACCCCTAGCCTGGGAACCTCCATATGCCACAGGTGCAGCCTTAAAAAGCAATAAAATAATATTAATAAAAAAATAAAATATAAAAATGCCCTATTGGTTTTTAAAAAAATTGCTAACTGCCACTGAGCCTTCAGTGAGTCATAGTACATCAAAGATCACCAATCATAAACCACTATAACAAATATAATAATTAAAATTTTTGAAAAATTATGAGAATTATCAAAATGTGACGTAGAGACATGGGGTGGGCAAATGCTGTTGGAAAAGTAGCACTCAAAGACTCACTCGACACACTGGGCTGCTACAAACATTTAATTTACAAAAATTAAAACACACAACACACACATACACAGCACAATAAAATGAGGTACGGCTGTTCCAACTTAAAGAAAAAGACACCTGATGTAAAAGTTTGAGTTGAGTTGTATTTGGGAAACTTACTGAGGACTATAGCCTGGAAGACAGCCTCTCAGTAGCTCTGAGGCACTGCTCCACAGATGTAGGGGAGGAACAAGTATGTATGTGATTTGGGGGGCTGGGAAGTACACATAGTCAAGGACATATCCTTACCTGATTACTAGTAACCACTAATTACTAGATTACTGGTAATCACAAAGAATAGATATCTCAAGTTAATGATTTTAATGCTTTCCTGGGTATGGGACAATTCAAGAATCTAGGGTCATCAACGTCCTTCCTTAGACATAACATCTTAAAAACCTAGGGGCTCAAAGCACAGAATGTTTCATAATGTTCCCCCAACCCATCCTGATTTCCACTTAAGGCACACAGGTGTTGGCTGATGACCTCAGTGGGCTCTGACTTAACCCTTTTATAAACAGGGTGATGTTCTTTTTGTTTAGACTTGTAAGTCTTGGTTTGCTGCTGAGGGGCAAATGACTGGATTTGGGGCCTTTTTTTTTTTTTTAATGCTGTATTGTAAAATTGGAATTTGCTATGAGAGTAGAACTTAAAGGTTTTCACCAAACCCATGCACACAAAAGACATGTGAGGTGTTGGAGGAGGGAATCATTCACAGTGTATACGTATATTAAATCACTACAACCTATACATTTTTTTGTCTTTTTGGTTTTTTTTTTTTGTCTTTTTGCCTTTTATGTAGAGCTGCACCTGCGGCATATGGAGGTTCCCAGGCTAGGGGTCTAACAGGAGCTGTAGCCACCGGCCTACGCCACAGCCACAGCAACACAGGATCTGAGCCGCGTCTGCAACCTACACCACAAGGCAATGCCGGATCCTTAGCCCACTGTGCAAGGCCAGGAATCGAACCCGCAACCTCGTGGTTCTTAGTCGGATTCATTAACCACTGAGCCACGAAGGGAATTCCTGTCTTTTTGCCTTTTATCTAGAGCCGCACCCGCGGCATATGGAGGTTCCCAGGCTAGGGGTCTAACAGGCGCTGTAGCCGCCGGCCTTCGCCACAGTCACAGCAATGCAGGATCCAAGCCCTGTCTGCAACCTACACCACAGCTCACTGCAACGCCGGATCCTTAACCCACTGAGCAATGCCAGGGATCGAACCCGCAACCTCATGGTTCCTAGTCCGATTCATTAACCACTGAGCCATGAAGAGAACTTTTTTTTTTTTTAAAGAGCTCTACCTGCGGCATATGGAAGTTCCCAGGCTAGGGGTAGAATCAGAGTTGCAGCTGAGGGCCTACACCACAGCCGCAGCAATGCCAGAACTGAGCCACATCTGCGACCTACAGCACAACTCACAGCAATGCCAGATCCTTAACCTACTGAGCAGGGCCAGGGATCAAACCTGATCATTGGGTTCCTTACTGCTGTGCCACAACAGGAACTTGAAGTTGTCAAATTTTTGGATTTCTGGTAGAGATGAAATGAGAGTTGAGAAATGGTGTTTGCGCGTTGTTACTATGAATGAGCTCAACTATCTTTGCATTTGTTTAAAAGACATTTTTCTGTCTTTTTTTATGAACTGCCTACTTATGACTTTTGTCCATTGTCGTATTATGTTTGGGATCTCATTTTCTCAGTTTTTTATGTAAATCAGCCTTTGTGGTACAAACTGTGACTGTTTTCTCTCAGTTTTTCATTTCTCTCTGTTTGTAGTGCTTTTTGTCATGTAAAAATTTTTTTGAATCCTTAAGTACTTAAACATATTTGCCTTTACTATCATTTCTTCTGATTTGGGATAGTAGCTAAAAAAAGATTTCCGCTTTCCCAATTCTTTTTTTTTTTTTGTCTTTTTACTTTGTCTAGGGCCACACCCGCAGCATATGGAGGTTCCCAGGCTAGGGGTCTAACAAGAGCTGTAGCTGCCAGACTTCACCACAGCCACAGCAAGGCAGAATCTGAGCCGCGTCTGCAGCCTACACTACAGCTCATGGCAACGCCAGATCGTTAACCCACTAAGCAAGGCCAGGGATCGAACCCACAACCTCAAGGTTCCTAGTCAGATTCGTTAACCACTGAGCTACGACGTGAAGTCTCTCCCCTTTCCCAGTTCTAAAGAAATTCGTTTGTGTTTCTTCTAGGACTTATACAGTTTCATGTTTTTACTTTTATACCTTAAATCTCTTTTGCTAATAATGTTTTCAAGTCTATTATATTCTTGATGATTTTCTATCTTCTTGCTTCAAACTATAATTATAGATTTATCTTTTTTTCTTGCTCTGTCAGGTTTTATTTCATGTATTTTGAAGTTCTGAATTAGGTGCATATATACTGAAGACTGTTATGTCTTTATGTTAAAGTAACCCTTTTATTATTACGAAATCTTTTTTTATCCCTGGCAATATACTTAAAGTTTACTTTGTCTCATATTAATATTGTTTAGCTTTTTAAAGAGTAATATCTGTATAATTCTTTAAACTTATATGAGTTTTAGTATTTTATACGTATATGATATATATGTATATATTTGTGTAATGTACTTAATCGGTACTCTTTCTAAAGCCAGTATGAAAATCTCTGCCTTTTCATTTTAGTGTTTAGACCATTTACATTTAATGTAATTTTCCACATGGTAAATCTACCATTTTGCTATTTGCTTTATATATTCCTGATATGTAAATTGTCTCCTTTTTTGTCTTTCCTGTCTTTTTTGAATTATTTTTTTTGCCTCTTTTTTAGGGCTGCACCCATGGCATATGGAAGTTCCCAGGCTAGGGGTTAAATCAGAGCTACAGCTGCTGGCCTACACCACAGCCACAGCAACGCCAGATCCAAGACACCTCTGTGACCTACACCACAGCTCATGGCAACACCAGATCCTTAACCCACTGAGCTAGGCCAGGCATCAAACCTGCATCCTCATGGATGCTGGTCGTTTCTGTTGCACCATGATGGAAACTCCCAAATTATTATTTTTTTAATTCTATTAAATTTCCCCTTCTGGCCTAGCTGCATGTTTGTATTCGTTTTTTTAGTGGTTGATCTAGAGTATACAATTGCATCTTTAACGTATATTCTATATTCGAATACTACTATAACACATCATAAAATGTAAAAATCATACAAGAATACACTTATTTTTCTCCCATCCATCCTTTGTGCTGCTGTTGTTATATATTTCATTTCTACATGTTACTAACCTCATAATACACTATTATTATTTTTGTTTTAAACAGATAGCTTTAAAAAATTATAGTTTATTTATAAGAGCCACTATATTTACCATATTTATTATTTTTGGGCCTTTGTATAAATTCACCTTTCCATTTTGTATCATTTCTCTTAAGCCTGAAGAACTTCAATATTTCTTTCACTGTAGTACAATGTTAGTGACTATCAGATTTGTCTGAAAATATTTTTATTTTTTTTCTGTTTAGGGCCACACTTGTGGCATATGGAAGCTCCCAAGCTAGAGGTTGAACTGGAGCTGAAGTTGACGGCCTATGCCACAGCCACAGCAATGCAGGATCTGAGCCGCATCTATGACCTACCCCATAGCTCATGGCAATGCTAGATCCTTAACCCATTGAGCAAGACCAGGGATTGAACCCTCATCCTCACAGATACCAGTTGGGTTCATTTCCACTGAGCCACAATGGGTACTCCAGAATATTTTTGTTGCATACAGAATCAGACAGTTTTATTTTCTTTCAGCATATTCAAAACATTCTATCTTCTATTCTTTCTTGCCTAGGTTCTTTTTTTTTTTTTAATATTTTTTTGCCTTTTTTATCTAGAGCCGCACCTGCGGCATATGGAGGTTCCCAGGCTAGGGGTCTAACAGGAGCTGTAGCCGCCGGCCTTCGCCACAGCCACAGCAACGCGGGATCCGAGCCGCGTCTGCAACCTACACCACAGCTCACGGCAACGCCGGATCCTTAACCCACTGAGCAAGGCCAGGGATCGAACCCGCAACCTCATGGTTCTTAGTCGGATTC